>CAUYPK010151258.1:0-19086 GCA_963574355.1 Loris lydekkerianus | reverse complement strand
TTTTTTTTTTTTTTTTTTTTCTGGCTAGGTCTGTAAGGAGCATGGTCTTTCTCTTAGATCTGGGGCTGAAAATTTCCAGGTTACTGTTGACTCGTATCTTGACTTCTTTAAGGCCTTTTGTTTATGTTTATTCTTTCTATTCTTACAGATCTGACTCAGTTTTGGCCCTCTGTTACTATTAGCTAAATGAATTCAATAATTTCCTAATTATCTTATATTTATTTCCTCTTCAATACATTATTTAATTGAACACAAAGCAACCTTAATTATAACATTTGCTGCTTTTTACTTTTTACTTTTTTCTAATCATAAATTGAGTTCTAGGCAGTATTCAGGTATCCTCTCCATTCTGGATATATCCAATCATTACTTGGGTGATTATTAAATATATCAATTTCTTCCTTTTTTAAAATTCATCTAGCCATGAATGGATCAATAAATTGTGGTATATGTATACCATGGAATACTATGTAGCAGTAAAAAAAAATGGAAACTTTGCCTTTTATGTTTACATGGATGGAATATATCAATTTCTGGAACACATCCTTAAAATCCTAATTCATTAACTTGGAGTGGACATGGGTCTTTGAATTTCTAACTAATTTTACCATGTTTTAAGTGTGTTAATAAAACCTTATACTGGTAAGCTACTACAATAGCTAGTTAATAAAAGGTGCAAATAGATGAGATGGAACAAATGAATATTTTATTTATTTTTTTATGACCAGCTCATCCTCCGGTTTGAGGATGGCCACCTGAGCATCAACTTCCTCCATCTAAGCCCCTTTGCAATGCATCCTTCATAGAACTTGGTGATGTGTGAAATGATCTTACATATTAAAATGTAGGATCCATAAGAGCAGAGAAACGACTTGTCTTGTTCACCAATGTATCTCAGTGCTTACAATAGCACCTGGTAAATAATAGGGTCTCAGGAAATAGTATCTGAATGGACAAATTCATCTTAGAAATCATTTGAACTTAGCAGACAGATGGATGAGAAATCACCACTGGAATTCTCACAAAGTTGCTGCTACACAATTTCAAGACATAGGGACACAGTCTTTAAGAAATTTCTGCCTTTAAACTTTTTCAGATCAATAATACACATTGGCCAGCCTAATACTTGAGCAGTAAGCAGAGAATGATGCTGAGATTTAGCAACTTGCTCATTTAGATCTCTCCCAAGCTGGATTAGTTCCAGAGAAGGGCCACCAAGCAGAACTTTCTGCAGTAATGAAAATGGTCTGTCTGTGCCATCCAATATGGTAGCTAAGTGTCCACAGCTAATGACACTAGAAATATATAACCAGTGTCACTTAGGAACTGAATCCTTAATTTTAATTAATTTGACTATCAATAGATTGCTAGGGGCTTTCATACTGAACAGTGCAGAGGTAGAGTTCTCTTTCCTTCCTCACAGTCAAAATTGTCACATGATGCTATCATAACCCAAAGATTCGCCAGGGACCCGAGAATGAACACAAGAGTCATGTTCTATAAACATTCCATTAATGAGTTCTACATTTTTTGTGATGCTTCAAGCCAAATTCTATTCTTCCTAGATAAACCCCAGTCCATGTAGGTACCTGGCTTTGCCCCCTGGCCACCTGTCTTCATGTGGAATCTGGTGGTCACACTTTGCTCAGGCGTTCTCACAGGCTTTCCTGCACCATCTGCAGAGTCTTGTGCATGAGCCCAGTGGGAAGTCTCCCCAGTGTCCTGAGTTCCTTTCTACACCAATTGAAGGAATATATCTTAAGCTTGAAATCTGTAAATCATGCTAACACCCCCATGAATGTGAATGGATGGTGGGCCTCTGAAGAGAATCCACAAAGCTCTTATTTCTGGCCTAGAGCCACCTGCCAACTGATAGCAGACATTAAGTGAAAGAGTTGTCATCTGCAGTCCCAGAAACTGTATCCCATGCAGATATTCCCCAGATATATCTGCAATTGCTGATTCTGGTGCTGTAAACTCTAAGTTGTGGAAAATGTAAATGACTCCACTATCTAAAAACTCTCATGGCGAAGTCTCTAGTCTAAATTATTCCCAAGTTTCCATTATTTCACACAAACGTGTATCCTAAAAATTGGCAGTAGTGGGTATGACAAGTTATCCACTTGTCTATATTTTTAAAATATAGGAATCTAGGTAAGTTCTGACTTGAAAGTCTTTATGCAGGGCCTCAACAAAATAACTAAACTTTTATTTAATGTTTTAATATTGATAAAGAAATTAATAACAACAATACTAATCTTGAGCAATTTCCTAAAATATGCTGAAAAATAAGATAGTAGAATGAAGTAAGTAATTTGTGTGTGAATAGTCATTACACGTAATGACTAACTGAGAACAAGAGTATGAACTATGCTCGGAGCAGCATTTTGATTACCTTTTGCCACACAACAAATTAATACTACCTTAGTGGCTTAAAGTAAAAGTTTACTATCATATATTATGATTCTTTAGAGCAGGTATTTGGAACGGACATACTCAGAAAGCCCCTTTCTACTTACAAGGGCTCTGATTTAGCTGGGAGAACTCAAAAAGCAAGAAAAACTGATAGTTACCCGCACTCTCTCTGTTGCTTCCCCTTGTAGTTAGCGTGGGATTCCTTACAATGTGGCAGCCCCAGTGCAAGTAGACAGTGCATGGCAGCTCTGGGATTCCCAAGAGAAGGTTCCAAGAGACAATAAGGGAAGCTGTCAGGGTTGGGAGTCTAGGCCCACACCTGGCACAAACTCATTTCTGCAATAGTCTGTTATCAAAGCAGAACCTGTCTGAGGGTCCCTAGTGTGCAAGGGGAGGACACATTGGCCCTCACCTCTTCCTGGAAGGAGGATACAGGATTCTGTGCACATCTTTACCCAACCTCAAGCAAAGCGATTTCCCTTGTTATGACCTCCTAAACATAAGCTCTTTTTGCCTGTTTAATTGTTTGTTCATGGGAAATGTTTAGCATTGTGTGGATTTAGGATTATCTTTCTGCTTATTTTGCAGTTGAAAGGCACTAAGTTGGACGTTAAAAAGCAAGATTTTAGGAGTGAGTTAAATCAGGAATGAATTCTTCTGTCAGCCATTTACCTACCAGCTGTGCTACTGCACCTGGTTTAACAAAATGTGAACCTTAATTTCCTCATCTGTAAAAATAATTAATAAAAGAAACCCTAATACTTATCTGGCTGGATTGGTGTGGATTGGTGATGAGATTAAAAAACATTACATGTGCCAAACCTGATGCAGACCATATGCTCATATGCTCCACTGCTGTTGCATGTTTTTACCCCCTAGAGCAAGTCACAAAATTATCTGATCAATGGATGCATTTCCTTTTGTTTTCTAAAATCTAGATATAAATCGGGTAAAGTCTATTTCATGGGTTTTCAAAGTAACAATCTTCTGAGAATACCTGAAAGCGCTTTAATCTCCACTGCTGTTCTGTTTTATCTTCATATTAATTTAAAGTCCTGTAGAAGTTACATTAAACTATGATCAAACTATAAAATACTTGTGACATATTTTCAAGCATAGAGAAATTCCAATTAATTTGCAAGTTATAAGGATCTAATTTTTCCAATTAAAACTTACCTTTTGGGTTTCTGGAGTGTTAATGACCATTCACACTTACAATTCAAAAAGTGCAACCCCATGAAACATATAGAAGATTTTTCAAAGCTTATAAAGAGGGAAATATCACCCTATAAAAAGTCTAAAATTAAATTACTTCCTGAATCTCATGCTTTATTGGTGTAAAGTTTATGGCAATGCTGTTTGGTTCCTTACAAATATCTGTAAGTACAAACCCACACAAGGGCCTATAGTTCCTCACTTAACATTTTAGCAATCTTTAATTCTAATAAATCCATAGAGGATTATGACTGGGACAAAAGAAAAACTTAAGTAAATTAAAGCGATTTCTCAGAACTTCTATAAACAATGACAGATAACTCAATATCTGACATCTCTTGTATTAGTTTTCTGTCATTGGCATGACAAATTAGCACAAATTTGGTGGTTAAAACACACAGATCTGTCTCACAGATCTCACCAGAACTTTGATGAATGAATGTCTGATCTGAGTGAAATCAAGGTATAGGCAGGGCTGCCTTCTTTCTAGACGCTCCAGGGCAGAGTCCTTTCACTTGCTTTTCCCAAGTTGTAGAGGCCACCTGCACGGCGTGGCTTGTGGCCCCTTCTCATATCTTCAAGGCCAACAATGTACTTCTCTTTAATGTCTTTTCACATCACGCCTTTCTCTGAGCACTGCTGGGGTAAGTTCTCTGCTAAAAGGACTTGTGTGATTAGATCAGACCCACCCAGATAATCTCAGATACTGTATTAATTGACATTAATTATAACTGCAAAGGCCCTATTATGTACAGTAATAATATATCCACAGGTTCTTGGGATTAAGACATGGGCATCTTTGGGGAGACCAAAGAAAATTCTGCCTACTACAGCCTTTTATAGCATAATTAACATACACACTTTCATATGGATTTTTTAAGTTAAATTTCATTTTGCATGATTATGAGCAGATGATCCATCTTTGAGTGCCAATTTTAGAAATTTTTACATTTGGCTTACCTTACTTTTAATTTCTGACCAAAATTAATGATTGCTTTAATATGCTGGCTACCCATGTAATTTTATTTACTTTTATTTAGTAGAATAATTGCATTTCAATGATTGATAATAGAATCTCTTTAATAACAACAATAAATTATAACTGCTATCTGAGGGTAACAGATATGGAATAAATTTCAAAGTCCAATCAATGTCTGGTAGAGTAATTCCAGAAGCAAAATAATTACAGACAATTTCCATTGTAAGTCATGCAGTATGTTAATTTCCTCCACTTAGTCTTTAACAAAGCTAAGGATGTTGAAATGAAAACAAGCTTATTGTCTTCTAATGATGGCCATGCCTTGGAACACTGCTCCTTTCAGAGACTTGTCCCTGGTTTATGGAATCACAGTAATATGTAAATAATTGTGGATAAACAGAGAGAAGCCAGAAATGAAAAGTTGAAGAATCTTTGAGTAAATATCTGTGCCAATCTTGATAGCTGTACATACAGATGATTTAAAGAATGTGGAAATAGCGGAGCAATTTTTTCCAACTGCATGGTTTTATCAGATCAAACTTCATTTAAAAAACAAGTGTAAAATTAGGAAAGGCACCAAATTTCAATATGCTTCAGAACATTTATGCAGTAGAACCCTGGATGTCAACCACCTGTGGACTGTAACAAACTGGTCAACACAGAGAGGTGGGTGACAGAAGGAGCTTGTTCTACTGTACTGACACTTACCCATGCTACATGCCTGGTCTATGGTGATCAGGTCAATTTAAGGAGGTCAGTGTCGGGAGGTAGTCAGTTATGGAGGTTCTACCGTATGTAGAAGTTAGTCAGGCATCTATGTTTTCTACAGGTAGGACAGATTTTTCATCTTGTCTACATTTTTAAGCACTATCTTACAGGGGTTGATATTTTTGGTAGTAGACAGAATACTAAATACAAAATACCTGAAGGGCAGAATTTTCTTATCATCATTTACCCACTCTAAACCTTCTCAGTACATGGTGTTGCTCCCTGTCTGTATCTCCTCCCCTTCACCTACACATTTTTCCATCATTAAAACTGATTCTGCTGGATCATAGTTTATTAGGGACATGTTTTCTTTTACTGGCAATGGGTGAAAAAGCTATTCTCATTATCCAATCCTGTCTTATTTCTCTCACATATTTTTTTTTTATTATTATTATTGTTGTTGGGGATTCATTGAGGGTATAAGAAACCAGGTTATACTGACTGCATTTGTTAGGTAAAGTCCTTCTTACAATTGTGTCTTGCCCCCCAAAAGTGTGTCACACACGGAGACCCTGCCCTCCTCCCTCCTTCCCTCTCTCTGCTTTTCCCTTCCCCCTCCCTGCCTCCTTCTTTCTCTGTCCCCTCTCGCCTTTCCCCATGCCCCAACATGTACTTGATCATTAATTGTCCTCATATCAAAATTGAATACACAGGATTCGTGCTTCTTCTTTCTTATGATGCTTTACTAAGAATAATGTGTTCTAATTCCATCCAGGTAAATACAAAGGACATTAAGTCTCCATCTTTTTAATAGCTGAATAGTATTCCATGGTATACACATACCACAGCTTGTTAATCCATTCCTGGGTTGGTGGGCACTTAGGCTGTTTCTACATTTTGGTGATTGTCAATTGAGCTGTGATAAACAGTCTAGTGCAAGTGTCTTTATGGTAGAAGGATTTTTTTTCCTTCTGGGTAGATGCAGGATGCAATGGGATTGCAGGATCAAACAGGAAGTCTAGGTTAAGTTCTTTGAGGTTTCTCCATACTTCCTTCCAAAAAGGTTGTATTAGTTTGCAGTCCCACCAGCAGTGTAAAAGTGTTCTTTTCTCTTCACATCCACACAAGCATTGGCAGTTTTGAGATTTTGTGAGGTGGGCCATTCTTGCTGGGGTTATATGATATCTCAGGGTGGTTTTAATTTGCATTTCTCTAATAATTAAGGACAAGGAGCATTTTTCATATGTTTGCTAGCCATTCATCTGTCTTCTTTAGAGAATGTTCTATTCATCTTTCTCACCCATTGATATATGGGATTGTTGGCTTTTTTCATGTGGATTAGTTGAGTTCTCTATCCTAGTTATCAACCTTTTGTCTGATTAAAAAAATCCAAATATCCTTTGCCATTGTGTAAGTTGTCTATTTGCTTTGATTGTTGTCTCCTTAGCTGTACAGAAGTTCTCAATTTCCTTAAGTCCCATTTGTTTATTTTTGTTGTTGTTTCAATTGCCAAGTCTTTCCCCAGGCTGATATCTTCAAATGTTTTTGTGATGCTTTCTTCGAGCATGTCTCACATATTTACCAATCCCCTGCCCCCCCCCAAAAAATAAATAAATAAATAAATGAATAAGGGTCAACAGTAATGTACCAATGATGAAAATTTTAAACATCTCTTGTAGGTAGACAGAGGTGATATATATTTTATGAAGAATGAGTCTCTGAAAGGCTGCTCCATCTAATGCTTTGTCTTCACTATCCTTGTAAGAGTCACACATTTTATAAACACAAGGTTGTAAATTACTTTCTAAGTATGGTTTCTGGACTCAAATTAATTAGAGTAGATTCAAATGGAGTTTTTGGTAGTGTTCCTTCTTTTTCTGTCATAGCTCTTACAAAAGCCCTAATTTGTCAAGGCAAAAAAAAAAAAAAAAAAAAAAGGAGTATTAAACTGAATTTTGTGGTATGCAGGAGAACCAACTGAAGAAGCTTTTTTATAATTACCTAATTTACTTTCATCCTATTTCTAAACATTCACAAGCAACATTTAATTTTCTGACAGTTGTGTTTTCTCAGTGTCTACTGAAGGCAAAGAAGAGAATTCCTCTATTTTTTTTATACCATATCAAAGATAACTTTTAATTTTCTATTTCTTATACAATTTCTTTTTATTTCCTTTTACAATAAATTCTTTAATCTTCCTAAGCATACTTTGAGCATTTTCTTGTCGGCAGGCTGGACATCTTTCTTTACTGAATTAATCCTATTGCTCATTTAGAATTTTTTTTTTCTTTTTGCCAGAGAAGATTGGAGTTATATTCTTGATATCTATATAATCAGAGCAAAGTATTGGGATGAAAAATAACCGCTTAAGGATCACAAAACATGATTTCTAATATAAAGCAGCTATCTTTGTTACTTATTAAGCAGACTATTTCCATGTAAAATGTTCTTACTTTCAAGTTCCTCAGTATTTGAAATTTCTATGTATCTCCATGCTGGTAACTTTTCTTTTTCTCTTCCTTTCCTCCCTTTTTTCTCTCCACTATGACTAATAATTTTAAAATGCCTTTGATCTCATGCCTTTTGATTTTTCTTATTTTTTAGTCAACTAACAAAATATCAAACGTCACATCCATTAATATTGTCTATGTGTTTTTTTATGATCTGAATTATGGAGGCTATATTGCTAAAAGCAACATTTCTTAAGAAATCATATCTATATGGGTATGATAAAGTGGCTCAGACATGCAGAGTCAGCGCACATCCCTTCTATTATAAAAATACTCTGTGGTAAATGGCCACCAGCAATTGTACAGAGAATAATATTAATCAAACCAAATTGACCAATGTGCCTTGGTCAATTGGTCCAAAAATGGGGCAGGTGCACTTTATATGGACTTCAAGGATAGATGTGGGGCTGGAAGAAATGTTACAGAATTTAGAGTAAGCATCAGTTCTAAGGCGAAGATATTCACATATATTTAATACGATAATATTTACCTGAAAGACGATATTGTCAAAATGATTTACAAGAATTGTCATGCTTTAATTTGAAAAAGACCTCTCAAAAGTGCTCAGACTTTCAAGTACATTTTTGCTACTTACTAGATAATAAAGAAAGGAGTACTAATTGGTTGGGTGAAAGGGTTATGTTAAAAGATAATGAATTGAAAATATTTAATCCTGTGTTTCTATAAAATAAAGTGGCAACATCAAACATTTTACAATATTAATTAGTTAATGGGAGAAACAATAAGATGTCACAACCAATTTTAAAGGGGAATTTAAAATTATTTATTGGTAAAACAATTCTATTCACAGAGTAATAATAGAATTAACTGAACATAACTTTTCAATTTTCCGGAAGAAATGCATTAGTTTATATCCAATTATTTTTCAAAAACATTTACAGAGTTGTAAAATAGCTCAAAAACTAAGAAAAGCATGGAAATCTTGGGAAATTGCGGTGGACATGTGATTTAAATAGTGTTTATTATCCATTTCACAGACTTTCACAATTTCTCCCTGAATTCACAATCATATCATACCTTTTATACAACAAAATAAAAGGAATTATTTTTACCTAACTTAACATCTCATAAAGTCCTAAGATCACTTTCAACAACTGTATTATGGTCAGCGAGGGAGGAAGGGCCTCGTGGTATATGGTAAGAAAGAGAAAACCTCTCAATATTCGCACAGGGAAGAGATGAATGGGCCATTTCATCATCAGATATTGCGCTAGGGAAAGGCTATGCATGCATTGACCTAGCAGAGTTTAGTCCTACATTGCATATGGAATAAGCAAATGAGGCCTTACCATTCATTTTTTCTTACCAACTCATATTTTTTTTTCTTACTATAATTAATCAAAGGTGCAGAGCCTGATCCAGGGAAGGCAGCACAGGTGCATGTGTTTCAAGCCCCTCATGGCATTTGAGGCTTTGAAGAAATTTAGTACCAAATTTTAGTAACAAAAAAACCTCTGAGAAATAAAGTCCAACAGGCAGACCCTGTAATCTCTGCCCAGTCGTAAAACCAATGTGTGTGTTAATATCCATTCTCTGTCCATTTAGATCCTGTTGCACCGAAGGGGATAGAGAGGGAGAAAGGATGAAGAGAGACAGAGGAGAAAGGAGAAGAGGAAAGGAAGGCGTGAGGAGAAGAGGGAGAACGGCTGGAAGGAAGGACACGGGGACATTTATTCTAAATGCCACAGAGGCATTTACAGATGGTTACACCCTTTTGTCTTCTCATCTCAGCCGCACGCTGTGGACATATACACCTCATTTAAATCATGAGAAAGAGAAACAGGAGTCTTGGACCTTATGGAAAGAGCTTCTCTGGGCTTTTTAATATTAGATTAAACTCTATTTACAATATTTTTCTGGATCAAAAAATTCTTCATTACATATGACACAGTATCTCTCTTCAAACACTCTTTCAAAAATAGCATTCAATAGCTTCTTCATATTTTTTTCATCAAACTCTTTTAGTTGTTCCCAAGTTTCATTTCTTGGAAGAATTCCTTAAGAAAATTTGTTAAGTTTGCAGTTTCTCTAGCTCCATATTACTGATCAATCTGAATCTTTCAAAAAAAAAAAAATCTCCATCTGTATCAAACACCACAGATGATGGGTGATGTTTCATCATACTTTGAGAACAACATCCTACTGAGGCGGTGGACACATTTGGAAAATGAGCTTGTCTACACATAAGGGTAATAACCACTTAATTGAGTATTTGCTTATGTAATGTGTCCTTCCCATAATACTTTTATTTTCTATAGGTTAGGCTTTGTAGGATATAAGTGAAACTCAGATAATTTTATTTTATCTTTATAGACTTGTATAAAAAGAAGTTAAAAACAATTGCATAACAATTTTCATAAATAGTTCTGAAATTCAATAACCTATTAATTTTTTTAACCAGGTATCAAATGTTGACTTTTTATGTTATATCAGAGGCTATTTTAATTTGTCATTTACAGTATTCCCGAAGCCCTTTTGTCAGGATAAAGTATAGCTGAACAGCTAGGAAATGGAAAAGCCACTCAGTAAAATTGTATTTATAGGCATGGCAACAGAACTATTCCAGAGCCATTCCACAGTGATTTTCAGTCATGCTGATGAGCTGTAATCTATCTACAGAGTAGTAGAGGCTATAGTTTATTGGTTTGAAGCAAAGTTAAATTTAGATGGGCTCTCAAAGAGGTTATTTCAACTCATTTTCATTCCAGAGTTCTAATCAGAGCCACCTAATCTTTGTCCTACAGGAAAGCTACTTAAATAAATTCTCATATCTCTAAAGTAAAACTAATTTCTTCAACTTTCCTATCAAAGTTTCCTTTGGAAAATGAGTTAGGTTAGAATACATAGTAGGTACAATCTTAGAAAAGTCATCCATACTAGAAATTTACTTGGCCAGAGAGTTCAAGTTAGATTTTAGAATTCTACAACAGATTGTCTAATTAGTATATACATACCTATTTATTGGTCTATCTATCTATCATCTATCTATCTATCTACAGATACCCAAAAAGGGCCAAAGAAATGCATGTTAAGGAAGAAAAAATTGCATTAAAATTGTAGCATTCAAGTCATGTTGGACTTCTACAATTATAAGATATACAAGATACTTTACACAAGATAACAAATGTTATTGGCATTTACTGATAATTACATCTTAATACTGTTTTTTTCCTTTTTGAAGATGGGTATGCAAGACTGGGCCCAGAGGCTTATACCGGTAATCTTTGCACTCTGGGAGGTCAAGGCAGGTGATTGCTTGAGCTCCGGAGTTTAAGATCAGCCTTTGAAAGAGCGAGACCCTATTTCTACAAAAATAGAAAAACTAGCCGAGTGTTACAGTGGCTAACTGTAATCCAAGCTACTCAGGAGGTTGAAACTAAAGAATCTCTTGAGCGAAGATACTGAGGTTTCTGTGAACTATGATGCCATGGCACTCTACCCAGGGCAAAAAAATGAGAATATGTCTCAAAAAATAATAATAAATAAAAATAAATAAATATAAAATGGGTATACATATTTTGGCATCCTTTGTATGTGTGTGTATCTGTTTATTTACATGTATTATACCTATTCATTAGACTATAAAGATTTCCATGATAACCTTTATTAGTGTAAGGAAATTATTTCTTCATACAGGATTAATCTTTGATTTGTTAAAAAAAAGGTCAGTGGGGCTGTGACGTTTCACAATAGCCCTTAAAATATAACTAAACCATACAATCTCAGGCGTTGTATGTGAGGAAAAAAATATTCTAATTCATTAAATATGTTTAAAATTATTTATAATCAGAACACTACTTACTACCGGAAATATATGTATATTTAGGAGTATGGTCATTTCTTTAAGGTGTTGTCTTACTAAGAGATCACCACTCAGCTGCCTTAAGATTGTCTCAATACACAAGTGTAGTCTAGCAAGGGAAAGGAGAGGGGAGTGTGAGGGGATAGCAATTGGTGGGATCTTACCCACAATATGAGGGTGGTCTGCACACCCCCCTGGGTGAAGGGCTCAACTGCAACTTGAACTTCACTTTTGAAGGGAAAACAGTGTAACCTAAACATCTGTACCCTCAGATTAGTTGAAATAAAAAATAATAAATAAAAACATATTCATACCCACCCACTCACAAATGTGTCTCAATACAAAGGTAATAGATAAATCAATAAATGACAATGTTCTATCAACTTGATTTTCAAGATAAAATTAGATAATGCTATGAATATAGAATCATTTATTTCACAGTTCAGTGAAGGAATTTGATGGTTTTGAGACTGAATATCTGAAGTCAGTAATCATGTTTTCAGGAAACAAAATCTGACATGCATACATTTATAAAAATTACATGAAACAAATCAGCTACAAGAAAATGCTCCAGAACTGGAAAAGTTAAAATGAAAATTATTCTTTTCAACTTGAAATTGGAAATTAGAAAAGAGAAGAAGTTGGAGAAAAGCCAGAGTTAAGATCTTGGTGATAAATAAAGAATAGTTGAATAAGTATATTTTTTTTCACAAGTGTCCTTAAGGCTTTGGAAATGTCATCCCTCTCCTAGAAATCTCATGACATTTAAATAAAAGTAAAAGAAAAACTTTATGATAAATCTAAAATTAAGCAGAAGACAGTACTTTGCTTTTCCACCTCTTTTTTTCCTAGACATTTGCACTGCCATTTTCAAGGTATTTCTCAGATATTTGCTAGGCCTTTTATGGATGGAGACGCTAAGGTAAAGAGTTAAGCTGCATACCCACAGTCAGATAAGAAAACAGAAGTTAAGTATACTTTAGAAACCAGATATCCAGACTCAAGAGCCTTAATTCTTAAGCCACACTCCCATTTAATATCACCACTGTGGCTTTTACCACGACAGAAAACGTAATTGGATCCATGAAAGCCGAGCTTTGGGGGGTACTATCAGAATTACACGTTATCTTTCATCTTGCAATCTCACCAAGCTTTATTAAACTGTTCAAAAAGGAAGTGTTATTGTTCCCAGGTCCCTCTCTCTCTCCAAAAGATAGCTCAAGTGGATTTATCAGGTGACTAAATGGGAGTACTAAAGAGTTTGTCTTTAATTCAGGGGAAGATATTCTTCTTATGAACACAGAAGCTTTTGTAGTGTTGGTGCTAAAATGTTTCCTTGTAGGAGGACTTAATGTCTTAGGTCCTCCATAGAAATTCAGAAGAAGAGAGGGAGTTGGCCACAGAAAATGTGTTTGGTACATTTGAAAACCAAAAAGTAAAATCTTATTCCTTGGCATGCTGTGATGTGGGAACGTAAAGATACCTTGGAATGATCAACAACTGAATCATATTAATCAAAGGCTGTGGTTGTGTAAGCAAAGTAAAGGGATGAAATGCTACAGAAATTGTCTGGGCGACTGAGACTGAAAAATATTGCTTGATGAATCTTTAAGGCAGTTTAAAATTCAATCATTTTTCACTTAAAAATTCAATATGTTAATATTATCTATTATGTTTAAGGTAAAAGGTAGGATGTTGGCTTGTTTTTATTGGACTATCTACTTAGAAAATTTTAGAAGAAAAGTGTGTAATGGTTTCAATTCTTCATATTTATTTTGTGTGTTTGGCATGAATAAAAACTAAGAACTCTTGCCCTCATCTCTTCTAATGCATATATACACAGATCCACATTTTTAAATGAGTCAAGATAAAGGAGAGGGTTATTAAATAAACCACAAATAACATTCAATAGCGGGTGCCACTCTTCTCTTAATTTACTAAAATCTTATGTCAATAATTCTCCATGTTATTTTTTTTTCAGGCCCTTTCAGGAACGTTTTTTCTCACCCCATTTAGAAAAACCAACACAAGAAGAGAAAAAAAAATTCTTATCTGAAACTTGAACTTATCACAACTCACTTGTCTTGAAATTAGCCTGAGAATGTCCAGGCACTGGAATTTCTCACTTGATATTTTTTGCCCCCTCCCACCTTTAAATACTTAGAGTATAAAGCCATTTCCAAATTATTATCTTTTAAATTTATAAATAGACTCAATTTAGAGGAATGTGAGGATACAATAATTAGGTTGCCTAAAAATTTTCACTCAAACGTATTTTTATAGTAAATGAAAATTATGCCTTCTACGTGCAAAACATTCATACGTACCAAAATATGTTGGTCTTTGTGTTTTCTTCTTTTCTTTTCTAAGTTACATATGAGGTACTAAAAGCAGGGAGGTTAAGGGACCTAATTCTCTCTCTGGGTGATTTATGATGTGGGTATAAAAAAGGGGAAGTGGGTAATAAAAGAAAGAAAGAAAGAAAGAAAGAAAGAAAGAAAGAAAGAAAGAAGTCTTCCTTTACCTTTTTCTAAATCTGGTGAATGGCTGTAAACAGGACATGAAATCTTCGGACAGCAACGGTCCCAATTAATCCTAATCTCATGACACTCGAGCTTGTCACTGAGTGATGTTACCTGGCAGGCTCCAGACATTTGCACCTTAGTGGTCGGGTCAGTAGCTCCATCGCCAGGTGCTGCCCTGAACCCCTGCACAGCTCCCACACTCCCAAACTGCCAGGGGCTCCTGTCAGCACTTCAGAACGCTTTAATAGTCTTCTATTACTCACAGTTATCTCTACAAATTGTTCTGAGAAATCACCAGTAAAGTACTGATGTAATTTGTGAGTTCCCACAAGTTAGCTGAAGAGCTGCATCACCTTTGCCCGCATTTCCTTATCTACCTCCCCCAGGTCCCCTTCTAATCTGGAGGCTGAGCGGCTGAGCTCTTCCAGTCAGGCCCATTTGGTATAAAGAAGCCTTTTATATCAGAAACTGAGGCCACCAACACATGGAACTTAAAACCACACTCCCGCCAGACCTCAGATCTGGGAGGTCACTCTTGGTGGTGCTTGTTTGTCCTGAAGTCACGGTGACCATTAAGCCTGGGACACCCTAGCTTGGGCTCATTCCATCAGGGGGAATTTCTACCATGTCCTGAATTACACTCCCCCAGGAGAAGATTCATGAGTGATTTACTTCTGGGTTACACACCTAAAATACAGTGGTTCTGCAAATAATCCTGCTCAAATGCCAAGCATGTTAAAAATGGACTAACTGTGAAAATGATAAATTAAAAAGATTTTAAAAACTGAGTAATGAACATGTGAAAAGCCAAAAAGACTGGGTTGAAAAGTTTAATTATTAATAATAAATATTTTAATAATAAATATGAGAGAAAATGTAATTTTGGGTATAGATGCCTATCATTTATAAGACCAATTTTAATTCCCCATAAGAGGCCCATGAATTTAAAAATAATAGAGAACTATGAAAATGATTTTCAAAATTAATAATTTTTTACCTTGGGCATTAATTCTTTTGCTTGTAAAATTCAATTCAAAATACATTTAAGTGCTTATATTTTAGCCCTTACCCCAAACCAAAGAGAATCTAACATTCAAAATAGTTTCTAAAAGATCTCTTCTCTCGAGCATCGTGAATGGCCTACAATGAGAGCTAACATTAGGAAGTATGTTTGATTTTTCTGTCATTTATGACCCGCCCGTTGGGTAACTGACTTTAAACTATGAGAAACTCAAGTTTAATTTGAACTGAGACAGAAGAACAATAAAAAATACAGCTGTATTTCTACATAGAAGGACTGTTGGTTTTTGCACTAATGTATCTTAGAAAAACAGAGATGTTTTTCCAATTTTCTTCAGAATTGCTAGGAAGATCATAGTATGTGTTTTTCATTAGATAATGTCCACCGGGGATTGCCACTGTGCAGTCCAGCGTCTGTATAGAGGCTTCACCTGCGCACCTGTTCAATGATCAGGGGTGTCCAAGTGTGCCTTACCCCCTGCTATTTTTCTGACTGACTGAATCAGATGGCTACTCACCTGACTGTACCATGTGTACAAACTGTGTAAGAAGAGCTTTTCTTAGGGACAGTTACAAAATCTCAGTGAGAAGGGTGTCTCCTTCCCTTTCTCCTCAGAAAGGGACTGAGTGCACATTTAGGGAGGTGGAGAAAGGAGGGGAGCATGAGTCACATCTGACCCCCCCCCCACTTACTTTCTAGGCCTCTCCACTCCAACTGTACCACCATTTTAAGAAATTGCATTCACTCCAATTTATCCTATTCCATTTTTACTAAACTCCAAGAATATATGGATGGTCTGTGACATCAAGACTTTGCTTTTCTATTTCATTACCCCAACCTCCAAGAATCACGCCTGGCAAATCGTAAATGCTCAACAATTAGTTGACAAAAAAATGAGCGGTTCCCAACTTATCAGTTAAACTTCCACACTGTTGTGCACTCACTTCTGTTGCTTCTTGTTCCAAAGTCTGATTGTTTAATCAACTCATTTATTTATGAATTGATTGAGCACCTATACACAGTTTGGTACTGTCCGCAGTGTCTCAGGGCTCTGACTTTGGACTGAAAGTTACACCAACTATTTCCCTGTTCTGGAGGCTTTAAGACTTGGACTGCATCATGCCCCCAGCCCCCAGGGGCCTCCAGCTGGCATGTGGGATGTCTTGGGTCCTCTCAGGTTCCATAATCACATGAGCCAATTCCCCTAATCTCTTCTCATCTATCTCTCTGTCTATCCTATTTATTCCGTCTCTCTGAGGAGCTCTGCACAACGCAAATGCTAACAAGCCAAAACCAAGTGGCAAATACCTGCCATTGACATTCCTTCCTTTCCCCAATGATACTTAGCAACCGAAAATACATGTGAAATTCCTTATAATAATCAAGCCAGACAACATAAGCAGTATTGCTTCTGCTAGCTTGCATAGCTCAGCTCACTGCTATGATCTATCATTATTTAAACACTAACTAAAAGAAGGGCTACCTTCCAAAAGGCTAAAATCATTTTCATTTAGGAAAAAAAGATATAAAATTTTAATGACAGGCAATTTTAATTTTGCCATTTTAATTTAAGATCTTTCTTACAGAAGAAAGATCTGTTATGAAACATAAACATAAATCTGATCTGTTATGAAACAATACTTTTGTAATTAAAAGGCTACGTATTATCCTGACCTACTTTATTTTCAGGGATACTCATGGAAGGAAAAGTTCATAAAGGCTTCTGCTAAGCAAGACATTAAAAAAATAGAAAGATGAGATGAACTCTTTTTCTGAGTTACTTAAAATTCGGGAAAGTGAGCTGCACTGGTTTGAACAGAGTCCCCACAAGATTGTCATTTCCAGAACCCTGGAATGTAACCTTATTTGGAAATAGGGTCATTGCCCATGTAATTAGTTAAAATGAGGTCATGCTGCAGTCAAGTGGGCCTCCATCCAACCTTGTAGATGTCTTTGTAGGACGAGGAGGAGTGATCCAGAGACTGAGAAAATGGGGAGACAGCCATGTGAAGACAGAAGCAGACATTAGAGTGATCAGCAGTCGATTCTGACCGTTAAGTTTGCAAGCCTGCCACCGTGCATTTATGTGGCAGCACTGTATGAACCACTCAGCAAGGTTTCATGACCTTGGGACATCACCACGTCACAGCTGTGTTCCAGTGGATGCGCCATAGTTTCTTGCTGAATAGCATTCATTATTGTTGTGTGTTTTTGCATTATGTGGGGAGAATGTCAGAGTTTGAATTAGAGCAAGGACCGAACATTCATAAATTTCTTGTTAAACTTGGCAAGAGTAGAAGTGAATTCAGAGACGTGTTAGTCCAAGTTTATGAGAATAATGCCATGAAGGAAATGGTAATGTACAAATGGATTAATTTGTACATTTTCTGATAAGAGAGAAAGCGTCATGGATGAAGTGAGTTCAAGGAGGGTAGTAATGATCAGAACTGATAATAACATTGCAAAATTTTGTCTAATTGTGCTTCAAAATTGTCATCTGACTATAAGAAGCATAGCAGAGAAAGTCAATATCAATAGAGAGGCAGGAAAACCTTGGCCAACAATTCATAGCTCTAGTATGACAATTTACTAGCTTACACGGCACTGTGTGTAAGGGAGTTTTCAGCCAGTGAACAAGTAACAGTTTTGGAATACCTTTCCTACTCACCGGATCTGCCACCGACTAAAATTTTTCTGAAGTCCAAGGCTGGAGTTCTGGTGTCTAAGAGTGATGAGTGTTTCCCCAGCTCCACGTCAGGGAAACCAATCCTTTCCTTTATCTTTCTCTGCTTTCCAGGCCCTCAGCAGATTGGACGGTGATGATGCACATTACAGTGGTCAGGCCACTGGCACAGGTGTTTCTCTTCTGGAAACATCTTCAGAGACTCATCCAAAAATAATGCTTTAACAGATTTCTAGGTCTTTCTGAATCCAGCCAAACTGACATCTGAAATTATTCATCACAGTATCTAAACCAGCTTCCCTTTTGATGGTCACTTGCCACGTTACCCTTAGGGTGAGAAAATCGAATTCAAACAAACAATACTCTCTCCGGGTCACTTCCCCTTCCTAGTTTTGATGTCTTTTGGAAAGTTTTATCACAAGGAGTAATGGTACAATTAATATGATCACCATGTTCTTTAAAGTTCTTAATTAATAATAACCATCATGAGTACAAATTACTCAAAACTCAGAAAGTATCAACTCCTATGAAAATATTTAAACTAAAGAATTTCATTTAATCCTTGCAAGAGGCCCATGGAGAAGACAATTATTATCTGATTGAGAGATGAAGACCTGAAGACCTAGCTCAGCACTGTGACTTGTGCACTGTTCAACAGGTGAAGGGGCAGGGCTCAGGTTTGAACCCCAAACTCCTGTAACTCCAGAGGCTAAGTCTAAGCCATAACATGTCCTGCCTGTCCCACTGTTTCAAGTGGCTATTTTCCTTGATAACAATAATAACAGTAAAAACCGACACCTATGCAATACATACTGTGAGTCAGGCACTTGTCTAAGTATCTTTAGAAAGCAGAACTCTTATTTTTCACATTTTATGGATAAGGAAATGAATATTTGAAGTATATTAACAGTTTGCCTAAGATATTTCAGCAAGTTGGTGTCATAAGCAAAGACTCAAGCTGTAGTCAACCTAATGTAAAGTCTGTTCTCTTCAATTCTGCCCTGTCATGTGCTCCAGAAAGTACTTTTCCTTAAAAAAAAAAAAAAAAAGGAATAAGAAAAGAAAAGAAAAAAGTAACAAAGAAACCAAAAAAAAAAAAAAAAAAAAAAATCCAAACTGAGATGGCCAAATGACCACTGGAGCCAGACGCTAACAGGTTTCTAAGTGAGCACCAGATTTAATGAATTAATTAATTTGAACCAATTGC
>CAUYPK010151252.1:0-13871 GCA_963574355.1 Loris lydekkerianus | reverse complement strand
TCCATTCTGTGCTCAGAGCGGCTGTCCCAGAGCCCATCTCTCCTTCCCTCTCTGGGGAAGTCAGGTCATTAGGAGACTTGCAGCCTCAGCTCCGCTGGGCTCAAGAAAAGATTCGGTAGTTTATACAACTTTTTCTCATGTAGGGTCAGAGTGACATTCTTTGCAGCTTTCTGTATCCTAAACAGAAGTTGAAGTCCTGTTGGGGATTTTTATTTTGAACTTTTGTGTGTGTCTCTCTCTTTGAGGATTTATGGTTATGTACATAGGTCACTACACAATTTTTTAGACAGACTGTGTTATGGTTCATTAATTTCACTTCCCAGAAACACAGTTGACAGTGCCCTTTCTGAGTCACCCAGGCAAGTATCAACTTGCTCGGCTTGTTGCTTGCTGTTGCTGGGAGGGCTTCATTTGTTTCTATCCATAGGATTTTATGTTTCATGAGTTTTGTGTATCTCAAAACTTTCATAACGGCCCACGTATACATATGGGTACATTCATCGTTGCTGCATTGTCTGTTTATAGTTCACTCCTTTCTTGTTAGAAATATAATGTTAAATACAAAATTAGAAAGGGCAAAGGTCTCAGTCATAGCCAAGGTATTTCTTCAAGGATGTTACTGTAGCTACTCAAATTAACCTGGTGGATGCCGTGAAAGTCTTCAGTTCCCCCTCAGACGAGGTAGAAGAGCTGCCAGAGGACCCCCAACTTCTGTTATGCCCAGCAGATGTGTCCTTTAACCTAGAGGATGCTCAGAGTCTTGACAAGTACATAGCAGACTACCGCAGTCTACTGGAATGTTCTTATTAACAGATTTGTAAACGGAAGCTTCTCCACATTCTAAACCGTGACTAGGGAAAAATGTGTGCTGTGTTCCCATTGAACATACCACGAAATGCTCTGCCTCAGTCCTTGTGTGCACAGAATTCTCCAGCGTTTGTGTTCCTTACAATCCAAGGGGGAAGAGAGGCCCCTTGAACTTGCTGGTGTGGAAATGCATTTCCAGGTAGCCTGAGACTAGAGCTGCCTCTGCAGGAGAGGCGGAGGCACACTGCGCATGTTTACCTGAGAAGTACTCGGTGCCCGATATTGCAGACATTCAGGTGATTAACCTGCTTTTGTCTCACTGATTTTTAAACTTAATTGTCTTTTTATATTTCCTTTTTGTAGACAGCTGATTTTACTTCTAGAGTTATATAGTCCCAGAGATGTTTATGACTATTTACGTCCCATTGCTCTGAATCTGTGTGCAGACAAAGTTTCTTCTGTTCGTTGGATTTCCTACAAGTTGGTATGTATTGAACTTTTAAAATTTTACATCAGCAAACTATTTCCTGAGATCCCAGAACAGAAGTGTCCCTCACGTCTGCATACTCACCGCCTAGGTCAGCGAAATGGTGAAGAAGCTGCACACGGCCACGCCTCCGACGTTTGGGGTGGACCTCATCAATGAGCTGGTGGAGAATTTTGGCAGATGTCCCAAGTGGTCAGGCCGGCAGGCCTTTGTCTTTGTCTGCCAGGTAAGCAAGGACCTGTGCTTCCCTGTTTGTGGAGGTTTTTCCAGTAGAATTATGTTTCTTCTCTCACTTCCTGCCTCTCCCTCACACTGTCTTCCTTATCCTTAAGGAAAAGAACTTTAGCACAATCTGGCTATTTTTAGGATTGTCTGTGCTTTACTGTTGGGGATCTATCTGGCCTTGAGCTGGCGCCATTTCTCCCACAGTCAGCTGAGCTTGTTCTAAAGCTGCCGTATGCCACGTATAGCCTCTGTGGGTGCCTACATGTTTGTACCACGCCACACACACACCAGACATACACCACACCACGGCTCCCCCTAGAAGGTGCTTGTGTCTGGGATCCAGAGTGCATGTGAGAAAGTGAAGGTGTGACTCAACACTCCTGGTCTCTGCAGGAAACTTGTGTGTCTGTTATATAATTGTTTTTGAGTTCCCAAGTACCTGGAATATTGGTTAAAAAGCTGAAACTAAAATACCTGTTGTCACTAAGCGACTTTGTTAGCTAGCATTCTAGTTTGGTAGCTGTAAGGACAGAGAAATGTAACGCCGGTATTTCTTTTCCCCAGACTGTCATTGAAGATGATTGTCTTCCCATGGACCAGTTTGCCGTGCATCTGATGCCACATCTGCTCACCTTAGCAAATGACAGGGTTCCAAATGTGAGAGTGCTGCTTGCAAAGACACTAAGGCAAAGTCTACTGGAAAAAGGTAGGTGGGTGACTCTGCCAGGAAGTGTGTGTGGGAGGGGATCACGGAGTGTGTTGAATAGTGAGTGTCACAACAGAGGCATGGTATGTTCATAGAAAACTATCTAGTAGGGAGATATATCTTAAGTTGTTCTGGTGGCTCTCCCAGGTGGACACAGGAGATTAAAGAGACTTTAAATTAACATTCTTCTGTTCTAGTGTCATTTTTATAATACAAAATGCAGTAATTTTTTAAGCTGGGTATTCACTCATGACTGTGGAAACCAGGGCCTTGGCAGCACCCCCGCTGTCAGGTACTTGTGTGTGGGGCCTGGAGGCAGCCGGCACACCTCCCTCCTCTTCAGTCCGTAGGTGGGAGACAGGTGCCTTTAGTGTTTGTTTTTCTAGAAATTATAATCCCTCAAGATTCAGGATGTTTTATTTATTATAAACTCCCCATGCCTTGTAAATACAGTTGAATGCGTGAACTCATGAATGAATCACTGAAAGAATTTTGTAGCCAACGTCAAAGAGTAAGGGTGAATGAATATTCTTTTTCTATTCCTTTGCCATTCGTGTAAATTTTTAAAATAGAGTGATTAAAGTGAAACAGCTAAAAAGACTTGTTTGGTTTGGTGTATGTGTAGTTGGTGTTTGGAAGTGTTTTTTACTAAGCTCATCAAGACCTAAGAAGTACAATGTTTTAATATATTTAATGTTTAATACTCCTTAGCTGTGATTGAATATCCTGAGGTTAAATCTATCATGAAAGTAAGATAAATCCCATAATTGTCTTTATTCTGGGATTTATTTTCCTATAACAAATCAATTTGGATTATTCTTTATAATTTAACAGGTCATTTGTTTATACTTTTATAAAAATCATGTCTTATAATGACTAACAACTTATTTATGCTTGTATTTAATAACACTCTTAAATGTCACACCAATTTCATTTGTACCATGCATTTGTCATTTCCAGAATATTTCTTAGCCTCAGCCAGCTGTCATCAGGAAGCCGTGGAACAGACCATCATGGCTCTTCAGATGGATCGTGACAGTGATGTCAAGTATTTTGCAAGCATCCACCCTGCTAGTACTAAAATCTCTGAAGATGCCATGAGCACAGCTTCCTCAACCTACTAAAAGGCTTGAGCCTCGATGTCTTTCCCGCCTCCCCAAGAGCTGAGGTTTGCCGAGTAATCTGCGGTGGCTTGTTGGGGAGGAAAGACCTTCCTCTCTTGCAGACTTAATGCAGGTGCAAGTTCCCTACACCCAATACCAGGGATTTTAAGAGTCAAGAGAAAGTACAGCAAACATGATCTTACCTTGACTTTAAGGGAAAATAATTTCTCAGAGGATTCTAATTGTCACCGAAGCCTTAAATCCTTCTGTCTTCCTGAGTGAAACTTGAATTGGCAGAGCATTTTCCTTATGGAAGGGACGAGATTCCCAGAGACCTGGATTGCTTTCTCCTGATTTTATTTAATGGCCGATAAATGAAATTCTTACAGCCAGAGGCAGATGTGCACCTGGACGTGAAAGAGACCTTCAGTATTAGCCCTGACTGTTTTCTCCCAGGCACAAAGACCCGTTGGGTCCTGCAGCCAGCTGCCCAGCCTGGCCCTCAGTGTGAATAGTTCCTGACATGTGTAAATGGGAAAGGAGATTTTTTGGATTTCTCCTAAGGGCTTGATGCTAACACTAAAGTAGAATCTGATTTTAACTCTTAAATGCAGCATATTGCTGTACACATTTACGGAACATTTGCTGAATATCTATGTCCTGATTTTTTCATGCTGGTCATGACCTGAAGGAAGTTTATTAGCACGTATACTGTATGTCAGGTGTTTTTAACTTGATCATGATCAGCTCTGAGGTGCAACTTTTTCTTCACATACTGTACATAGCTGTGACCACTCTTGGGAGTGCTGCAGTCTTTAATCATGCTGTTTAAAACTGTTGTGGCACAAGTTCTCTTGTCCAAATAAAATTTATTAATAAGATCTATATAGAGATATATACACACTTTTGATTGTTTTCTAGATGTCTACAAATAAATGCAATTTGTGACCTGTATTAATGATTAGTATAAAATGGGGAAACTAGATTAAAATATTTGTCTTCTAACTAGTTTACTGGTTTCTCTGAAATCTGCCTTTACATCTCCTGGGTTGACTTTTGCCCTTGGCCCAGTGTCCTGGGCTCTCCTCGGACTCCCGTCTGGAGGTGGGCAGTGCAGACCTCAGTGGGACTTTGTCCTGAAGCTGCTGAGATACAGTGAGGGAGCTCTTACTCTGGAAAAGGCAATCCGTAAAACCTGCCCAATATCTCAGGAGATATTTTACCATCAAATAAGGTAACTAACTCGTGAAGGGGCTTCTTTGTAAAGTGCCGCTGATATGTGGATGTCGATTCTCGTAAGGTCAGTTTGAAAATCCCTTGGCCTGAGTCGTCCTCGTGGTGCTCCTGTGAGTTTTGGTCTTACTTACGCAGGTAGCACAGACTCCTCAGTAGGTCAAAATAGGTTCACTTGAAGCGGGGAATGGGATCTGGGTATACAGGCTCCTTCTGGGTATGCACACTATTGACAAATAAGCCTTTGGTTTCTGATTCTTGCACTAAACCCCAGGTACTTGTACACTCCGGACACAAGGTGAACAAATTCTGCTGGGAAAGACATTCAAATGAATAAGTAAGTGTGTGTGTGTGTGGGGGGGGTGGGGGTGGTAATATATTCAGGAAGAGGGGCTGTGGGAAGTGTGGAACAGTTGTCAGTGGTTTTTGAAAGCATCAGGCCAGAGGAGAATGTGGCCTCTGATTTAATATGACAACCTAAGTGTTGAGGTACACATTCTCTGCTATTAATAATATACTTTCGCCCCCCAGAATTTCAGTTCTGTAAGTTACATTAGAATTATACTGTAATGCATTTTTTTTAAGCAGTGACAGTTCTAATAGTATATTTGGGGATACAGACCTGAAATTTAAGGTCTGCTAGAGTACCTGCAGAGTTAAGAAATGCAGCGGCCAGGTCTTGCTCTCTAGACCTCCTGCTGCTTGTTAGGTACCGGACTAAGGAACAGCCTAGGACACACAGTGAGTCTCAAAGTGCTTGGACTCCACTGGAATTTTAGGTTATGTCAGTGGCAGTGAATATAAAAGACACCTGTGTTTTAACAGCTTACATGCCGGACCATCAAGGCTTTCCAGTTCGAATAATCTCTAATGAAATTCAAAATAAGAGAAAGTGTGTCATCTCTTTCCATTTCCAGTCGTTAGCAGTCTCTGGGATGCACCTTTTCAGGCACGTTCTAGGCAGCATGAGCTGATGTGAGCATGGCAGAGTCCCGGGTCCTGTCTTAGGGATCTCTGAATGGAGAGAGTTTGCATTTCAAAGGAGTACAAAAACAAGCATACGTAGAAAAGTGATTCAGTAGTTCTTCCAAATTCCCCAGGAGGTGAAATGAAAATAGCAAACCAGTAGTCCAGTAGTAGTCCAGACCTAATTTCATCATATAAAAATGAGGAACCTGGACTGGGAGTGGTGGTTCATGCCTGTAATCCTCACACTCTGGGAGGCTAAGGCAGGTGGATTGCTTGAGCTCACAAGTTCGAGACCAGACTGAGCAAGAGTGAGACCCCATCTCTACTAAAAATAGCTGGGGTTCTGGTGGGCGCCTGTAGACAGGACCAGGGACTCTGCCAAACTGAGATCAGCTCCTGCTGCCTAGAAGATGCCTGAAAAAGTGCATCACAGCAACTGCTAAAGACTAGAAATAGAGATGACACACCACTTCTTACTTTTGAATTTCATTAGAGATTATTCAAACTGGGAATGCCTTGATAGTCCCAGCTACTTGGGAGGCTAAAGAAAGAGGATCTCTCGAACCCAGGATTTTGAAGTTGCTGTGAGCTATGACGCTGCAGCACTCTATCTAGGGTGACAAAGACTCTCCAAAAAAAAAAAAAAAAAAGTCTAACAGTTGTGTTATTATTATTATTTAACATTGGAAAGCTTATCTTAGAAGATGTTATGTGATGGATATTATTAGGACCAAGTGGCTAAGGATGTAAAGGAAAGCTGCATTTTTCAAGATAACTTACTAGCCACTGACCCTGGTCACTGCCGGATGTCCTCCCCTCCCCTCCTGGCCCTCTGTAGCAGTTCCCACCTGTCTTCTGCACAGCCAGTGCCTGGGGCATGGGGCAGCTTTCTGCCCTGCCTGGCTGGACCTCTGCCTTAGCACCCTCTCCACTCTGTCTGTGAGAAGTATGACTGCGAGCTTTGGATGAGGGAAGCTCAGGTGGTGCATTTCCATGACCCTCACTGACTCCCAGTCCATAGGGAGCAGACTTTCTGCTGGACTTGTGGAGGGGTGGGTGCAGTGTCATTGCCTTTGTGCACGTGACCTTTGTCTTGAAGTCTTAGAGGTACTTCTGTGATGCCAGATCACTGAGTTTTTCTAGAACTCTCTAACTCTAAATGGGCAAGTGTTGAGTTCCTGAGAAAGCCCCATGCCAGTGAAGAGGTAAGACACCAGCCCTTCCTTCAGTGTATCTGGGGATGGGGGAGGGGGCAAGCACGTCACTGATGCTTCCTGCAGGGGAGGGAAAACTCCATTACTCTCTTTCGGCAAAATAATTTTTTGAATTATTTTTTCCTTTTTTTAATTGTTTGGGATTCATTAAGGGTACAAAGAATTAGGTTACACTAATTGCATTTGTTAGATAAAGTCCCTCTTATGATTGTGTCCTGCCCCAAGAGGTGAGCCACACACCAGGACCCCCATCGCCCTCCCTCCTCTCCCCACTTGCCATTCCCCACTCCCCACCTTGTATTAGCAAATCTGCTACCTTCAATTTAGAGCAGAGCACATTGGAGTCTTCTCCATTCTTGTGACACTTTACTAAGAAGGGTGCGTTCCATCTTCATCTAGGCTAATACAAAATATGTAAAGTCTCCATCTTTTTAGTGGCTGAATAGTATTTCATGGTATACCACGGCTTGTTAATCCATTCCTGGGTTGGGGGGCATTTAGGCTGTTTCCACACTTTGGCTGTTGTAAATTGAGCCGCAATAAACAATCCAGTGCGAATGTCTTTATGATAAAAGCATTTCTTTTCTTCTGGGTAGATGCCTAGTAATGGGATTGCAGGATCAAATGGGAGATCTAATTGAGTTCTTTAAGGATTCTCCATACTTCCTTCCAAAAAGGTTGTATTAGATTGCAGTCCCACACAGCAATGTAAAAGTGTTCCCTTCTCTCCACATCCATGCCCGCATCTGTAGCTTTGAAACTTCATGATATGGGCCATTCTCCCTGGGGTTAGGTGACATCTCAGGGTGGTTTTGATTTGCATTTCTCTGATGACTAAGAACGATGAGCATATTTTCATATGTTTGTTATCCATTCATCTGTCTTCTTTAGAGAAGGTTCTATTCATCTCTCTTGTCCAGAGACATAAGAAATTTGGGGCCTTTTTTCGTTGATTAATTTGAGGATCCTAGTTATCAAGCTTTTGTCCAATTCATAATATGCAAATATCTTTTCCCATTCTGAAGGTTGGCTGTTTCCTCTGGTGGTTGTTTCCTTAGCTATACGGAAGGTTTTTGGTTTAATTAAGTCCCAATTTGTTTATTTTTCTTATTATTGCAATTGCCACATAAGTCTTCATAAAATCTTTCCCAAGGCCAATATCTTCCAAGTGTTTTCCCTACACTTTCTTTAAAGATTTTCATTGTTTAATTCCTTAGATTTAAATATTTTATCTATCTTGAATAAATTTTTGTAACTGGTGAGAAGTGCGGGTCCAGTTTCTGTCTTTTACATGTGATTATCCAGTTCTCCCAGCACCATTTGTTGAACAGGGATTCTTTTCCCTGGTGTATATTCTTGTGTGGTTTATCAAATATCAGGTGACAGTAAGATGTTAGTTTCATCTCATGGTTTTCTATTGTATTCCAAATGTCAATGTTTCTACCAATACTGTGCTGTTTTGATCACTGTGGCCTTGTAGTATAGCCAAAAGCCTGGTAGGGTGATATCCGACTTTGTTCTTATTACTAAGAACTGCCTTTGCTGTATGGAGCTTCTTCTGGTTCCATACAAAATAAAGATTAATTTTTCCAAATCTTGAAAGTATGATAATGATATTTTAATGGAGATTGCATTGATTCTGTAGATTGCTTTGGTTAGTATAAACATTTTGATAATGTTGATTCTTCCCAGCCATGAGCATGGTATGTTCTTCCCTTTGTTAGTATCTTCTGCTATTTCTTTTCTTAGGGTTTTGTAATTTTATTTATAGAGGTCCTTCACCTCTTTTGTTAGGTATACTCCTAGGTATTTCATTTTCTTTGAAGCTACTGTGAAGGGAGTTGTGTCCTTGATTAAATTCTTATTTTGGCTGTTATTGGTATATACAAAGGCTACTGATTTGTGGACATTGATTTTACATCCTGAGACATTACTATATTTTTCAATCATTTCTAGGAGACTTGTGATTGAGTCTTTGGGGTTCTCTGAGTATAAGATCATCTAGTTGACAAAGAACGAGAGTTTGACCTCGTTGGTGCCCATTTGGATGCCCTTTGTTACTTCTCTTGCCTGATTGTATTGGCGAGAACTTCCATCACTACGTAATAGTGGCGATAGAGGCCAACCTTGTCTGGTTCCATTTCCAAGTGGAAAAGCTTTCAGTTTTACTCCATTCAGTATAATATTAGCTGTGGGTTTGTCATAGATGGCTTCAGTCAGTTTAAGAAATGTGCCATCTATGCCTATATTTTTAAGTGTTCTAATTAGAAAAGGGTGCTGAATTTTATTGGATCCTTTTTCTGCATCTATTGAGAGGATCATATGGTCTTATTTTTTTTTTTTTGCTTCTGTTGATATGGTGAATTACATTTATGGACTTGTGTATGTTAAACCAGCCTTGCATCCCTGGGATGAAGCCTACTTGATGATAATGAATGTTTTTTTAATATGTAGCTGTACTCTATTGGCTAGGATTTTATTGAGGTTTTTTGCATCTATATTCATTAGTGAAATTGGTCTGAAGTTCTCCTCTTTAGTTGGGTCTTTTCCTGGTTTTGGTAGCAGAGTGATGTGTGCTCCATAGAACATGGTTGGGGAAGAATCCTTTCTTCGTTTTTTTGGCATAATTTCTGCCATATGAGTATAAGCTCTTCTTTGAAGGTTTGGTAGAATTGTAGTGTGAAGCCATGTGGACCAGGGCTTTTTGGGGGGGAAGGGGGGACTTTTTATTGCTTCTTCCATGTCAGTTCTTGAAATTGGTCCATTTAAGAGATCTATTTCTTCTTGGTTAAGTCTAGGGAGAGGGTGAGATTCCAGGTATTGATCCATTTCTTCCACATTGTCAAATTTCTAGGCATAAGAGTTTCTTTTAGTAGTCAGAGATGATCTCTTGTTTCTTTCTGGCATCTGTTGTTATTTCCCCTTTATCACTTCTGATTGAGGTTATTAAAGATTTTACTTTTCTGTTTCTAGTTAATCTGGCCAAAGGTTTATTGATTTCATTTATCTTTTCAAAGAACAAATTTTTGGATTTTCTGAGTGATTCCTTTGTTTTCAATTTCATTTATCTCCGATTCAAGATTGGTTATTTTTTTTTTTTTCTGCTGCTGGGCTTGGGATTAGATTGTTCGTCATTTTCCGATTCTATAAGATAGTTAAAGAGGTTGTTGATGTGCTCTTTCTGTTTTTCAAATGTAGGCATCTAATTTGCCTCTTAAGACTGCTTTTGCTGTATCCCACAGGTTTTGGTAACTTGTGCCTTCATTGTTATTATATTTGAGGAATTTAATGATTTACTCTTTTAGCTCTTCCTAAACCCAAATATCATTCAGAATAAGATTATTTAATTTCTAAGTCTTTGTGTGGGGATGATTGTTTTGCTGGAGTTGAGTTCCACCTTTATCGCCTTGTGGTCTCAGAAGATACAAGGTATAATTTTTATTCTTCTAATTTTGCTGAGGTTTGATTTGTATCCTAGGATGTGGCCAATTTTGGAGTACATGCCATGGGCTGATAAAAATGTACATTCCTTAATCCCATTTGTGTGAGGGTCACATTTAAGTCTTTTGTATTTGTGTTTAGTTTCTGTTTAGAGGATCTGTCCAGTTCTGACAGAGAGATGTTAAAGTCCTCATCTGTTATGGAGTTGTAAGATATCATATTATTCAGACCAATTAAAGTCCATTTCATAAATCTGGAGCATTAAGTTGGATGAGAAATTTTTAGAATTGAAATGGCCTCTTGTTGTAGTGTTCTCTTGACCAGTATGATGTGAACATCTTTCTCTTTCTTAACTTTAGTTCCTTTAAATCTACTTGTATCTAGAAATAAGATTGTAGCTCCTCCTTTCTTCTGATTTCCATTTGCCTGAAATATTATTTTCCAATCTTTCACCCTGACTTTTGTCCTTTCAGGTTAGGTCTGTTTCCTAGAGATAGTATATAGATGGCTTGTGCTGTTTTATCCAATCAGCTAGCCTGTGCCTCTTCAGCGGGAAATTTCAAGCCATTTACATTTATTGAGAGAATTGATAAGTCTGGTGGAATTCTATACATCTTATATGGTGAAAGTCCATTGCTTAGTGTTATCCTTTGCACCATTATGGAAGCTAGATTTTGTCTTTTAGTTGCTGGGTGTTTACTTTGCTGTTGGTCCTTTGTGATAGTCAGTGTGGAGGACAGATCTGAGTATTTCCTGTAGAACTGGTCTTGTTATGGTGACTTTCCCCAGTGTTTGCATGTCAGGAAAAGACTTTATTTTTCCATTGAATTTGAAGCTTAGTTTAGCACAGCACAGAATTATTGGCTGAAAATTGCTTTTTTTTAAAGAAGGTTAAAAGTAGATGACCATTCTCTTCTGGCTTGGTAAGTTTTAGCTGAAAAGTCCACTGTCGACCTGATGGATCTGCCTTTGAAGGTCAATTGGTACTTAGTACTGGTTGCTTGCAGAATTTTCTCCTTCATCTTGACTTTGGACAGGTTTATTACAATGTTTCTTGGAGACGCTCTGTGTTTAGATGACTGGGTTCAATATCTCTCAAAGGTGTGTTTTTGAACCTGTAGTGATGCTTGGGAAATTTTAATTTATGATATCCTCCAGTAGGGCTTTCATTGCTTTGGGTCATTCTTCTTCCCATTCAGGGATACCTATAATTCATGTGTTTGAAAGACACTTCATGAAGTTCCATGATTCTCTAAGCGACTTTTCTGCTTTTTCTCTCTTCTTTTCTGCCTCTTTAAGTGCTTAGGTTAGTTGGAAAGCCGTATTATCTAACTCTGAGATTCCTCTTCATGGCATAATATCAACACTTTATACTGCATCTTTAAGTTCCCTGATAGACTCCTTCAATTACTTAAGCTCTGCTATATACTTTCTGATTTCTTTGTATCTTCCATTCATTACTTGGGTCTGTTTTTGGAATTCCTCTTGATTGTTTTTACTTTCTCTTCTATTCATCATTTTTGCTACGCATACTTTAAATTCTCTTTCTTGTCATTTACATTATTTCTTTATAACTGGAGTGCTCTGTAGTAGCTACCTCATGATCCCTTGGGGAGAGAGGGTTGATCTTTTCTGGTTTTTCATGTTGCCAGAACTTTTCTCTCTTTTCTTTCTTTACTTCTGGTTCACTTCCTTTACCTACTTTTTTTCTCTCACTTTCTCGTTGTCTTTAAGTTATCTTATCTCTGTGGTTAAGTATTTTTGTTTTTTAAGGCAGAGTCTCATTATGTTGCCCTCAGTAGAGTGCAATGGCATCACAGCTCACAGCAACCTCAAACTCTTGGTGATTCTCTTGCCTCAGCCTCCCAAGTAGCTGGCACTACAGGCACCTGCCAGAACACCTGGCTGTTTTTTTGTTGTAATTGTCACTGTTGTTTAGCAGGCTCAGGATGGGTTCCAACCTGCCAGCCTTGGTGCCTGTGGCTGGCACCCTAACCCCTGATCACAGGCACCAAACCTCTGTGCTTAAGTATTGAAGTGTCCTTTTGGCATAAGGCTAAAAGGAAGAGAAGAATAAGGAGTTATAAGTGTAAAAAAGAAAGAAGAAGAAGAGGAGGAGGAGAAGAAAAGAAGAAGAACTGAAAAAAAGGGGTGCTGAAAGGAAAATTGTAACCTACACCCACAACACCCACAATTCCAGGACCCTAGAGGGCCAGGATGGGTGCTTCCCTTGAGGTCAAGAGCTCCTTACCAGCCTGAGCAAAACCAGGACCCTGCTTCTGCCAAATGTCAAATAAAATGAGCAGTATGTCCCAGGGGAGACCTATCAATTCTGTCAAATGTCAAATAAAATGAGCAGTAAGTCCCAGGGGAGACCTACCAATTCTGTCCTTCCCAAGGATAGCCTAGACCCAGGGCTCATGTCCTCCATGTTCCTATGCCAATGCCATGGCACCCCAGGCCAGGCATCAAAATGAGGCTCTGTCCCATAAACCAAATACAGAATGAAATAGAATAAAACAAATCAGAAAAAAGAAAAATCAAAAAAATACAAAGAAAGAAAAAAGATGGCGGCTGAGTAACAGCTTCCCTGCAACTGGGCACGGGGAGTCTGGAGAAACAAGACTCCAGACATCTCTGGCCGGTGGGATCTGCCTATGATCATCCCCTTGAGGATACAGGGAGCCAGCAAGGGACTTCTGGACCCCAGGAGGAAGACAAAAACAGTGGAAAACTGGCAAGTGGCTGCGTGTGTTCAATCAAACTAATCACGACGGCAACCGTGAGTACAAGCAGCAGTGAGACTGTAAACTGGAAAGGCCTTACCTGTGAACTTTTTTGGTGTTCTTGGACTTGGTGCTCAGTTGAGCTGCTTGGGGGAGAGCTTGAGCAAAAGTGTGGAGAACTTTGGGCATTGGCTGGAGCCCCAAAATGAGCCTCTAAGCTGGGCTCAGTGAAAGCCATTGTGTGAAAAAACTGCTCGGCAAGCTCCGCCCTCAGGGTCCCAGAGCAAGGATCGGGCGGGACAAAGTAACCTAGTGACTGAGCAGCCTAAAGGCCGGGACTGAACTGCCTCACAGCCCTAATCCTTAGGAGCAGAGGGAGACGGTTTTGGCACACTGGAGCCTTGGGCTGTTACCTTGGGTAGAGTGCTCTGACATCACAGCTCATAGCAACCTCAAACTCCTGGGCTTGGCGCCGCCCAGACCTCCATAAGAGGTGTGCAGCAACCCCCGACCAGTGACCCACACCCACCAGGACTCCACGTTCCCTGACCAGGAACTGCGGGAGACACGCAACCCTGCATCCCCCCTCCTGCGTCCTCCCAGCCTCCACACAAGCTCATCCATCTGACCAGGGACTCTGGTAGCAGCGTGCCCTCTGGAGCCCTCCCTGCCTCTGCGTAGAGCCCTTCTCCTGGCCAGAGACTGCTAGAGCCTTGGGTTCTCTGTGCCAAAGTCACTGGGTGCCAGGCACAGAGAACTGTGCGCACCACCCCCAGCCCTGTTGCTGACTCCGGGTGTGTCGCACACTGGAGCTGCTTCTACCAGAACTCCCTAACGAGAGCAGCCCCAGAGGAACTACACAGGGTCACTCCCTACAAAGATCCAGCAACAATAGAGTGATCCCGCTGGGGTCTAATCTTGGAGAGACACCTCCCCAACTCTGAGGATGGCCAGAGGCAA
>CAUYPK010151250.1:0-14643 GCA_963574355.1 Loris lydekkerianus | reverse complement strand
TATCCTAGCTGTCTTGACTTCTATCCTCAAGGATATTTTAGTTTTACATCTTAAAATTTAGAATCCCAAGACTTAACAAAAATTTTTTTTTTTTTTTTTTTTTTTTGAGACAGAGTCTTACTATGTCGCCCTCAGTAGAGTGCTATGGCATCACAGCTCACAGCAACCTCCAGTCTTGGGCTTAGGCGATTCCTTTCCCTCAGCCTCCCAAGTAGCTGGGACTACAGGCGCCCACCACAATACTCAGCTATTTTGTTGCTGTTGTAGTTGCCATTGTTGTTTAATAGGCCCAGGCTAGGTGCGAACCTGCCAGCCTTGGTGTGTGTGGCCAGCACCCTAACCACTGAACTATAGGCGCTGAGCTGGCAATTAAATTTCAACATGAATTCTGGAAGGGACAAGCATTCAAACCATAGTAACTCTCGTCGATGACTGGTCATTCTGTCAGGGCACAGGGTACCATCTCTGCCACCATCAACTCTCCTGACGTGCTCATTTTCATTGTTTTTTAAATCATTCAAACTTCTGGGGTTTTTGTAAACCATTATTCCCTTTTCTGCAATTACAAAACAATTTTTTAATCGTTACACTTATTGAGGTAAATGGAAAAAAGCCTTAATACCATACACCTACATCTAGTTTGGCACGTTTATATTTAAAGAATCTTGTCATGGTAGTAAACAGAATTAAGTGCAGCCATCTGTTGGCAAAGGACATATTTCTTGGAGCAGCAGTTGCATTTCAGTTCAGAAAAAAGATTCTGGGCTTACTCTAAAAGTGCTGCAGAAGACACCCCAAATCTATTTAGAAAGATAAGTTATGTTCCTAAGACGTATATTCCAATCAGGGTAGATCCTGAGTGCTTGGATGCTTGGGGAGGCCTCAGTGGTTAATCAAGTAGAAAAGCTGCCCAGTCCAGAGGCAGACACATGCTCATTTTAGCTGGGGTCAAATAAGCCAATAGAAAGTAAATGAAATAAAGGGAAGTCTTTAGCTCCCTATGAACAACCAGACCTTTTCTTTATAATTACTTTATAAGGTTAGATGCCTTTATGTCCATTTTTCAGATTGAGAAAATTGAGGCCCACAAAAAAAAAAAACTTGTCCAAGACCCCAGATCTGCGGTGAGATGATAATGGGATTAAAATGCTGGTACCATTCAAATATCTCCGTGAAACCACAGATGCAGCTTGGCTACCAGGCAGCTAGGGAAGTGATTGTAGGTCCAGGGCTATTTTGATTCCTACAGCAGGGCTGAGAAGACAAACAGCAGAGTGTTCAGGCTCTGCTACTCATTGGATCTGTGACCCAGGGCAAAAAAAAAAAAAAAAAGAGGAAGAGGATAAAATTTTCTGCTCAGAGATCAGGATGCACAGTGACAGGAGCCCCACAGTGAGAGCAGACTGCGCCAAGGCCACAGGTCTACTTAAACTAGTTCCTGCTCAACCAGGAGAGCAGATGAGTTTCTCAGTGAGGTTCAGAGACTTGTGCAGAAAAATTTTGTATGATCAATCGTTTAGTTTGAAAGACACTAAAAACAAACAAAAAAACCCTCCAGCAAATTAAAAATTGTCTCCACACAAATCAACTTCCCTGTCACTCACTGTTCTCAAATATTTTGTTTATAGTACCCAGAGCCGCCTTCTACAGCAATATACTTCTGCAAACATAAAAATGTGTGCAGTTTTTTAATTTACCTTTTAAAGTGTAATGCTTTGAAAATTTTAACGCGGGCACATGGTTTGATCAAAACTAGAAAGTTTAAGGCATAAGATTGAAAAAGTAGAAATTATAAGACTAATAATGAGAGAAATTTAGAACACTGGGAGTCATTATGGATTGGAATAAATTTGGCATTCTCCGTCATGCAGCTATAGCAATAGAAAGGGAAATACCACTACTCTATAACGACTGAGTCAACAGTGTGCAAAAGTCACTAATTTAAGACAGGGTTCACTTGGGTGTTTCTCAAAAATAGGGTTTGCTATTGTGGTGATAGTCAGTCTTAATTTTCTCAGAGGTAAGAATTCCCTGTGTTGTAAACTAAAGAAATTTTGACATTTGTAGTAACATTTTCAAAATAATTAAATAAATTTGGAAGAAAAAAGTCATCAGAATTGTTTTGCAATTGAAAAGAGTCATAGTTAGGACAAAACAATCAATAGCATAATCACATGAGACTTTTTTATTTTTATTTTTTTAAGATAAAGCCTCAAGCTATCACTCTGGGTAGAGTGCTGTGGCATCACAGCTCACAGCAACCTCCAACTCCTGGGCTCAAGCGATTCTCCTGCCTCCACCTCCCAAGTAGCTGGGACTATAGGCACCTGCCACAACCACAACACCCAGCTATTTTTTGGTAGCAGCTGTCGTTGTTGTTTGGCGGGCCTGGGCTGGATTCGAACCTGCCAGTTCAGGTATATGTGGCCAGCACCTTAGCCGCTTGAGCCACAGGTGCCAAGCCCACATAAGACATTTTTCAAAGGCAATGTAGACTCTCTCTCAAGATCGTCTTCTTTTTTTTTTTTTTTTAGATCTGACTCTGCTGCCTGGGCTAGAGTACAGTGGTGTAGTGGCATCATCATAGCTCACTGCAACCTCAAACTCGGGCTCAAGCAATCCTCCTGCTTCAGCCTCCCAAGTAGCTGGCACTACAGAAGGGTACTGCCCTATATACTTGGCTAATTTTTCTATATTTTTTATAGAGATGGGACCTTGCTATGTTGCTTAGGCTGGTTTGGAACTTTTGGCCTCAAAGGATCCTCGCACTTTGGCCTCCCAAAGTGCTAGGAATATCCAACCTCAGTCTTTTTCAAAAGTACTTGAGAAAATCAAACTTGTAAAATAGAAATTTTGCTAAATCCTTGTTTCATATATACAACTTTACCTGTTTAGGGGCAGAAAGAAACCAAAACAAACAAACAAAAAAATGTTGCCCAACTTATAGCCAGGAGACTTCAGGCTATAGATGGCTCCCACCGCCTTCTTCCAACAAGGACTGTTTATTTGGCTACCATTTTCTGTTCCCTTATTCACTCCTTCCCTGGACTGGGAATGGGGTTATAGGTAGAGAGGCAGCGAAAGTTTTCCGAAAGAAAAAACTCTGACCTCGGAGCTGGCAGTTCTATTGACTGAGTGAGCTTGAGTAAAGTCACTTTACCTCACTAAGTTTCATTAAATGGGGAAAATACTTACCTAACACAACAGAGTAAAAATACCAATACTTAAGGGATGACAGCCTCCTGCCAATGAAAATTCTGGCCACTGACACTAAGTGGCCAGAATTGTCTTCCCCATCTCTCCTTTTCATTCAGAAGATCCAGAATTAAACACTAAAATGGGGCTCGGTGGTTAGGGCACCAGCCACGCGTACCAAGGCTGGTGGGTTTGAAGCCGGCAAGGCCTGCTAAACAATGATAACTACAACAAAAAGATAGCCAAGAGTTGTGGTGGACACCTGTAGTCACAGCTACTTGGGAGGCTGAGGCAAGAGGATCACTTAAGCCCAAGAGTTGGAGGTTGCTGTGAGCTGTGATGCCATAGCACTCTACTGAGGGTGACATAGTGAAACTCTGTCTCAAAACAAAAACAAAAACAAAAAACACTAAAAGGCACAGGGGAAAGCAGAATTTGCATTGAAAAAAAAAAAAAAACCTCTAAAAATTCAGAATAGAGTGACTAATTAAAAAACAAAAAAACTCTTAACAAATGCCCTAAAATTGTGATGTTTTTGTTTTGTTTTGCTTTTAAATTACCAGCCTTAGTGTTTGGTGGTGCTCACTTTTAAGAGAGCATGTAAATAGCACCCATTTTAGCCCACAAAGTGTTCTGAATCAATTAAGAGATCAAAACAGTCCCTTGTTACTTCTAAAGGCTTGGTGGGAGGATGCAGCTTAGGTGGACCTCCTAAAACTAAAACACATAATTAGGTCGCTTGCCTGCTCAGTCATAGACAGCACTAGAAACCAAATTTCTTCTCCCATACAAAGAAAGAATAGACTAGAATGTGTCTTCTGTGTATCTAAGGGAAAGGAGGGAAGATCTGTTGAGCCTTGCACGCCTGCATCTTCCAAGTTTGCCAATTGCAATTTATTCACCCTGGACAAGGAAGGAATAACTAGAGGTGTGGAGAGAGGCCAGGGTTTATAGCCTTATGGATACCTCTCTATATGAAAGGAAATACCAGAAGTCAAAAATATGCTTCTGTGAGTATAAATTCTCAATTTATCCTTGTTCAGTAGAATGAATTAGATTTAACAATATTTTATTATAAATAGAACTCTATTATCAATATCCTTAGTATTTAAACAGACCACATTTTAGCATCCCGATGAATTTATTCATTCATAGCATCCTGGATTTATTCTGGAATGGCTTGAGATGAGACACGCCATCTCTGAATTTTCCTTTCCTTTATTAAAGCTCTTGATGCATTTTATTTCCAGAGATGAATGGATTGGTTCCAGGAGAGGGAGGGAAGGCGTCTTTATACATCTGTAATGATCTCTGACAGTACGGCATGGAGCTCTGATTTTTACAGCAGTAGTCAAAATTACAGTAATTAGAGAAAATATCCACATCTTTATAAACAGAGTGTTAACTGATTCAAAAGGAACTAAATGGGAGCCTACAAAAGGAAGTGCACGTTTGCCACTGAGTATTAAACATTAATTAAAGTCAGAAGGTAATAGTCAAATTGCCTCTCTACTTCATCACTTGGCAAGGCACAGAAATTGAAAAGGCTTTAAAATCTGCTGACTGAGCTGCTGCCTGTGACCCTCCAAATGGGTTCTTTAAATTTATGGTCAGGTTTGCTGCTGAATTTTACTTCCTACTAAAGACTTGTCAAGATCTTGTTGCAGAAATTCAGAGATTAAAACTTTCAAGTGAATAGATAAGATCTTAGAATTAAATACTTTATTTTAAAAAGGTATTTTAAATGCTTTTTATTATAAAGTAAAAGAATCCATATATGAAATACAGCGTGGTCCCAACCATGAGATAAAATATACAGAGGGAGAATGTATTTGCAAACTCTTCCTCTGACAAAGGATTAACAAGTGGAATATAGAAAGAGCTCAAAAAACTCAATAGAAAAAAAGATCAAATAATCTGGTTTAAAAACAGGCAAAAGATTTGAATAGATATTTCCCAAAAGAAGACATACAAATGGTCAACTGCTATATGAAAAAATGCTCATCTTTATTAGTTATTAGAAAAATGCAAATCAAAACCACCATGAGATATCATCTCACTTCAGATAAACAGCTTTTAAACAAAGGATAGGCAATGAGAAATGCTGGCAAGGACGTGGGGAAAGGGGAGCCCTTGTACTTTGTTGGTGGGATGCAAATTAGTATAGCCACTCTGGAAAATGACATGGAGGTTCCTCCAAAAAACTAAAATTAGAACTCCCCTGTGACCTAGCAATCCCGCAGCTAGGTCTATATCCTAAAGAAAGGAAATCAGTGTTTGTTTGTTTTTTTAAAAATTGCACTTTCAAGTCTCTATTACAGCTCTGTTCATAATACCCCAAATTCGGAATCAGTCCACATTTCCTTCAATGAATAAATGTGGTACATGTACATAACAGAATATTATTCAGCTATAAAGAAGAATGAAATCCCATCATTTGCAATAACACAGATGGACCTGGAGTATATTATGTTAAGTAAAATAAACCAGGCACACACAAAAACAAGTTTCACATGTTCTCACTCCTATGGGACAGCTAAATATTGAAACACTTGATCTCATGGAGACAGACAATAGAAGGATGGTTATCAGAGGCTGATGATGGTAGCAGGGAGGGGTGGAGGTAAAGTGGGGATGGTTAATGGGTGCAAAAATATAATTAGAATGAACAAAATCTAATATTTGCTATCACTAAAGGTGACTATTATCTACAATAAGTTATCATATATTTTATACATGTAATAACTAAAAGTGGAATTAGATGTTCCTAATACAAAGAAATTATACAGTGCTTGAAGTGATATATACCCCAATTACCCTGATTTAATTTTTACACAGTGTAGGCCCATATTGAAATATCACATGTATCCCATAAACATGTACAACTATTATGTATTCCTAATAATTCAAAAAATATTTTAAATATGCACAGAAAATACTGAAAGGAGATATATAAAATTAATACAGTAAATTTCTTTGAATGGACACTGGATAATCTTTTCCTTTTTCTGCATTGTGTATGTATTAGTTTTGTAAATAAAAAATAAAATGAGGTTTAATTTCTAAAGGCTTGCATATTCTCAGAAGAGAATCAATGCTCCCAAATAGGCTATAGGGAACATAAGAGAACAAGCTTTCATTTCTAAGATCTCGGTCGTGTGGCAAAATTGATGAGCTGGAAAATAATAAACACAGCTAACATTTGAATGCTATGCTGTAATTTTTTTAATGAATGACTGTTGTTACACTCTGTTGCTATTTCAATATATAATTACTCTTAAAAATTAACATGTCGCTGGGGCTTTGATATAATATCAGATCCAATAACAAATAAGATAGACTTCTGGAGGAGATCTGACAATTTCTTTCATTCAGAGTTTTGTAACTGGCCTATTTTGGTAAGGCAGGTCATAGAAATGTCTGATTTGGTCAGATGAATCTCCTCGGGGGCTGCAGCTCAAAACTCCTTACATTTATTGTGAAAGGATTTGTACCTAACTCCTTGCTTTCAAAATCCAGTGTTTCTTCCACTGCTCCCTACTACGTGTGACTAGCCTGGGTAGCAGAGCTTCAGCTGGGTGGGCTTGTGTTAGGCCTAGACGGGGCCACCCACCATGCACATATGGGTAAGGGAACTTGCACATTATTTTTCTCACCATTTGGACTGATTTTACCTGCTCTTCCCAGCAAGCTAGGAGCTCCCTGATGGAGAGTGTGTGTGTGTGTGTGTGTGTGTGTGTGTGTGTGTGTGTGTTTCCTCAGAGGAATAATAAAGTGTCTCAACACATCCTCGTAGGTACTTACTACCTTGAGTTTGTCAAATTGACCTGAGTTGAAAGTGAAAGGAGCAACAGAATCAAAAAACCTAGAAACCTCACACCTTCTAAGTAACTTTGGGCTCTCCTGTTCTCATTAGGTCAAGTGAAAAATCCACATATGTGAAAGAGGGGGTAGTCATTTTAGCCTCAGAATGAAATTATAAAGCGGGGGGTAGTCTTTTTAATCTCAGAATGAAATTATGTGCTGCCTGAGCTCCTGACCAGCAATTTGCTCTGAAACTCTTGAGGGAAAATGTCCCAGGCAGGTCACAGCTCAGATGACAGCACATATAGATTTGCTAATGTGCCTGCATAGGGCGCTGGTTCCTGGGCATACCATATAGAGCAAGGCACAGGTTCTACTTCTGATGAGCCTGAAGTTCAGCCAGGTGAGAGTCTCATCATAAGTAATGGGGATGTCAAGGGTCACTGCAATTAGGGGTGCACTTACCAGACACAGCGACAGCTCAGAGGAGGGTGTGTTTGGTCAGGAAAGGCTTTCCAGAGCATACAAAACTCCACTTCATCATAAACAGACATCATCAGACAAGTCATTAGCTTTGAAGCTGTGCTTTTTTATACACCTAAAAAAATGTTGCTAGGATTCCTGTTGAGGCACAGTTGATTTAATGACATAAATTGTGGTACAAATGTAACAAGTATAGATCTTGCCTTTAAATTAAGATGTTAAAACAAATCCCATTTCTTTATTTTTTAAAGTCAATTTATATCTGACAGTGAGCTACCTTTGCACTGGGCCAAAGGAAATTCATTCTCACTTATGATTATTGGGATTTCCTTACAGGACTGTAGTGTGTTAAGGAGGCCTGCGGGGTGCTGGTCTATACTGGTTAGCTCTGCAGCTCACACACTTCCTTCAAGTTACCAGGGACTCTGCTGCTTCACAGTCCCATTAGGGCACAGGCATCTATGCTGAGGATTGGAGCACCAGGGTTCAAGGTCCAGCCAATTTGGTGCCCCATGTGTTCATATGTCCCCATTAATGGAAAGACCACCCATTTTGTTCCTTTTGTGTATGACAGGGTCTTGTTGTATTGCCCAGAGTAAGGTACAGTGGCACAGTCACAGCTCACTGAAGCCTGGAACTCCTGGGTCAAGCGAGCCTCCTGCTTCAGCCTCCCCAGCATCTGGGACTGCAGGTGCTCTTTGCTAATTTGGGGTAGTATGCTCCTTCTCTCCCCCTCTTGTCCCTTAATGACCCCATTCTTCTTTTCCTGCCCCTCTAGGTTTCTAGGTATAGTCACTTTAAGGTATATAAGCTTGGATAAAAGACAAGTGCTATCGTGTTAATCTTTGTGTCTCCCCAAAATTCATGTTGAAATCCCAGCCCCTGAGGAATGACATTAGGAGGTGGGGCCTTTTGGAGATGACAGGTCATGGGGTGGATTCTCATGAATGGGATTATCACCCTTATAAAAGAGAGCCAGGGAGCTCTCTTGCTCTTTCTGCCTTGTGAGGACTCCAAGAGAAGACAGCAATCTAGCAAACAGAAACTGAGTCTGCCGGTGCCTTGACCTTGGACTCCAGACTTCAGAAGGTAAGAAATAAATTTTCTGTTGCTTATAAACCACCCAGTCTGTAGTAGTTTGTTATAGCAGCATAGAAGGACTAAGATAGTAATAAAAGTCAGTAACTTTAAGTAGCTACAGCTGTTTTCCTTGCCATGCAGTCCTGTGATTAATAAGGGACACTGAGGCTCTGGCTACTTGCCTGGTGTTGAAATGAAATGGAGTGGGTAAGGGAGGGAACACACACACACACACACACACACACACACACACACACACACACACACACAGACCCCCCCTCCCCCCTTTCTCTCTGAAAATAAGATCCTGCCATACAAGAGACAGATTCTTAGGAAATTCACCTTCACTAAAGCTGCTACGACCCTTCTTCATAGAGCAAGCAGCTAAACCATTACGTCAGCTCAGGAACAGGGGTCGTAAGGAGGTGAAAAGAAGCCAAGGGGTCTTTGTAGAAAAAACAGTGAAAGTCTCCCTCCTCCGTTCTCTCACTGAACTTACTATGTGACCTGGGGCAAGTGACTTTAATCTCTTTGGGCCTCGGTTTCCCCAGAAGTAAAATAAGTGGCACTGAGGCTTTGATACTGACTATCCTGTAATTCTCAATATCGGTAACTGGTTTGGTATACAGGAGTGGACCTGCCAGTTTTACAAGATTATCGCCTCTAGTATTTGAACAGTTAAATTTTATCATTTGACTAAACAGGTGCAGGGGACTGTGGGGGGACGATGCCAACTGGGCGTCTGAGCCCCCAAGAGTGAATGCCATGTGTCAGCATGGGGTATGTGTGGCGAGTGTCAAAACCATCTCCTTCCTACCACTGTTCATTTGGAGGTATTTTCACCATAGGCTCCTATTTCGTGTTCAGCTTTGCAGGCAATTTTTGCAATTAAGGTGAGAAGTTCTAGACATGGAGAGTTTATGGGTGAGTCATCGTGTGGCAGTGCTGCCGAGCTCATGCTGTGTGCCAGCTGTGTGCCAGCTGTGTGAGGCTGGAGCGAGCCGATCAGCCCTGTACGGCAAGGTGAGGCGCAGCCCTCATTAAATCCATCTGCAGGGCCTTCTATGTTAGGGAAGCTGCCATGTGAGCAGTGACAATATTTCACTCCACAAATGGCCCATAAGAAACAGTAAAGATGTCATGTATTCTAAAGGAATTGACTTAATGATTCTTTTCACTTAAGGAGGAAATGCTGATAAAATTCATCCCTTAACTGACTCCAAGTGACAGATTCCTGAACAGGCACAAATTCAGGCAAAACATGCAAACATACAATAAGTCCCCACTTAGGCCCATCTGTAGGTTCTTGGTAACCTCAATTTTAAGTGAAATGACTTGTAATGAAACCCATCTTAACCACAGGCTAGTAGATACAAACCAGAGTTAAGTTCCTATGACATATTTCTGGTTGCAAAAATATCACCAAACCTCTAAACAAAGATTTTAATGTTAAACATTGAAATAAATGTGAGCTGACACTTCTAATGTTAAACATTGAAATAAATGTGAGCTACACATATGCTTAAGAAAGATGAATAAAAACAAGTGAGATCATTATTTATCCCATTACTCCAGGTCAGCGTCACAGGTGGCCAGCCCAAGCTCAGAGTCCCAGGATGCCGTCACAGGGCACACTCACACACATCCCCGCACTCACTCAGAGTGGAACAACGCAGACGTGCCGGTTCACTTAACGTGAGCAGCTTGGGGACACGGGCTGGGACTGGAGTATCCAGAGGAAACACCCAGACGTGGGGAGAGTGTGCAAACACCATGCAGACGATCGCCCTGGTTGGGGTTCAGTTTTTTCCCCTCATCAACATTATTAAAAAAAACCACAGTATTTAAGGACCTGGTGTATAGCCTTTTTACACCCACAGATCTCCACCATGCCTCTAAACCCAAACCCTGGGCCCTGTCTGGGCCCTTGGAAAGAGCCCACGGTCCTAAGTGAAGCGGCCACCAGGACGCCCGCTCTATGAGGAAGAAACAACCCACTCTGTCAAAGACCCACTGACAAAGCCTGAGCATCATTAACTTTGGGTTCAGCGAGAAGGGAACTAATTCAAAGTCATCAAAATGGAAACATCTAATAATGTGCCCTACCACAAGCTGAAATGAATGTTCAAAATTGAATAGTGGACCGGATCTTTTGGATATGACCCTGGAATCCTCCCTGTTTTCTGGACAGAACATTTTCAATCATTGCCAGTGCGTAACCATCAGCAAAAGCAAAGATCTTCACCCCCTGATTTTTAGGGAAAAAATCTTTTTGCAGCATTTTTCCCTTTTATTCAGTTTCTGACATTGTCAGTTGCCAGCAGCTAAGTGATAGCAGAATCTTATTTATTTCTCACAATAGCTCTTCTAGGGAGGCTGGAGGGCCTGTTGTTCCTTCTTTATAAAACGGGGGAGATTTAGACCAAGATATCACAAGCCACAGGTTTTAACAGGTCTTTAATAGGAATAGGAGAGGAATTCAGGCAGGAGTTTTATCTTACTACAAAACTTGTTGAAAATTTTTTAAATAGTTGAAAACTGATTACTTGTTACCCACAGTGATGAAATACTGGTTTGGTCACTATACTCATATATATTACGTATATAGTATTTCATATGTATATTCACACATAATTTTCTCTAGATACAACTAAATTGACTTTAACATTAAAATGGTCATAGCTCATATTACCTCAAAATACACAGCGTACTTTTCCTGATTTATGTATTAAATGCATTTCTTCCTGCTCTTAGATAGCAGGTTGGGAGGAAAATAGTCTGTAGCCTCCTTTTACTGTTACTAGATGTGACGGACAAGCCAAAGACTTAAAGTCCTGGTGCTTTACCTGGAACGTGTCATTATAGACCTTTGGCTGCTGGCGGTGGGCCAAAGATGAAAAGATTTAATCTGGGGGGGAGGGGGAGTGTCTTGTATTATGATGGGTGGTCTTAATGCAAGTTCTTGAAATTCTATTTTTTGAATGTTGTGACCAGCTCTATTATATACCAACAAACATGTTCCCGTGCAAACTGAGGAGAGACTTGCACCAGGAACTGGTGTCCTACATAGCTCTGGACTTCCATGTTGTTTCGGGACTTGTTATTCTGAGAATAGCTCAGGCATTTCAGAGACAAATATGCACTTCCTTCTAGAACCATGACTTTTAAGTCTTTGATAGTAGTGAAATGTTCACAGATAATTTTACAGGGAGCTCCAATAGTAGAAGCCTGGTGGAGTGGAGGTGCCCCAGAGAAGGGGTGGACGAAGAAACATAGGCTTCCTCCTGCCCCCGCCCATATCACTGAAGAGCCCAATCTGAGGGCTTCTGCTCTAGGCTATGTGCAGAACAAATCATTTAAATTGCCCGTATTCTCTGAGACATACAATGAGGAGGCAGGTTTTTTTGTGTGTGGCACCCTATCTGTATATTATAGGCAAAGGAATGGACACCGGAGTTTTACTCATAGGTCTCGCCCCTTCCAATGTTTAAGTGCATTTGGATGGCAGGTATCTAGACACTTAGTTGGATGGGGGTTATTTTGCTGTATTTTGATGCAGCTAAAAGCCATATTCTTTTTTATTTTAATTTCAGATTAATATGAGGGTATAAGTGATGAGGTTACAATGTTTGCATTTGTTAGGTAAGGTCCCCAGTGTACCTGTGCCCCACACCCAGGAGGTGTACCAGATACCCTTACGTTGTGTCCCCTAGGTGAGAACACACCTTCCCCCACTTGGATTAAATTAAGTTTTCTCTTGTGTGGGTGTGTATAAATTCATCTACTGGCTTCATATTAGTGTTGGGTACATTGGATACTTGCTTTTCCATTCTTGTGATACTTCAGTAAAGTATCAACTCTATACAAAAGATGTAAAGTCTCCTTTTTTTAATGTAAAAGCCATATTCTTAACAGAGCTAGATGAAGTCTACGTAATAGACTATCAGACAGACGGTACACAGAAATACTGTGGCTATGCTGGGTTTTCAAGGTAGCCCTGGAAATAAACAAATACTCCCCTGCTTGTTCTTTTCTAGGCAGCAGAGTTTGAATTTTATAGCAGAGTCCACACTTGTGTGTACGGATGCACCATCTTTCTCTGACGGGAATTCCTCTACCTCACATCATGCTGGGGGGAGGGTGGAGACACTTTATCGTGGGACTGTCCCACAAACTGCTGGCTTCCCCCATTTCTCAGGCGCTGCTCTAACTCCCATGTTGCTGCCCGGCTGCCTCAGCTGCTGCTAATTTCTCTGGGGAACTGGTCACATGCTGCACTTCTGCTGAAGAAACTATAGTTGTTATCACACATTGAGGCTGGTTTCCTACATAGTCTCTTCACTGCCCAAGGGTTTTCTCTCTATTTTCTTTCACTCTTCAATTCATTTATTCCTGGGGAATAGGGAAAAGGCTTTGTGTTCTTTCTTATTCAAATATGGTTGATCATATCGTTCCATAAATAATAGCTTCTCCGCAGATATATCTTCTAAGGTGTTCAATTTTGGTGACAAAAAGGCACAGGCTTTGGAGTGAAAGCTATCATTCTGAATGCACGTTTGCTTACAGGTGGTATGACTTCGGGCAAATTACTTCAAACTCTCTGAGCTGCCATTTCTTCATCTTTAAAGTGAGATAACAAATGTACTTCACAGCGTGGTTATAGGAAGAGTAGCGTGGCCTGGGGTGATTACAGGAAGACTAGTGTGGCACACAGTTGAGTGCTCAGAAAAAGTAAGTCCCTTTCTTTCCTTTGCCCTTAAAGAATGAAGTGCTGTGCTACTTGCAAGGGATCCACCGTGGCCAAAAGAGGCCCACCCACTCCTGAGGGGCCCCCTGGAGAGAGGCCTGTCCAAGGGGCCAGGGGTGGTCTGTGGATCTTGGTCCACTCCAGTGCTCTGCTGACCACTACTACCTGGGCATTTCTCTTAAGGAGTTTCCATCAAAGCTTAAGCAAAGGAAACAGGTCGTGGTAAAGTCACAGACACAGAGTGGAGAGAGGGGTATTATTAAATAACGCATATACAATCAACTGCAGGAGGTGTGTTAACAAGCTTGGTGCAGAACCATGTCATTTGCCCCCAACCCAGTGTCCATTTCCTCCTCATATGGAATCACACACCCAACTTCTTTTGAGAAATCACATCTCATTTTAGGCTATGTCATTTGAAGGGGGATTAGCCCTCTTTATCCATAGCCCCAGGGTAGAGCTTGAATTGAGTCTGGATGATCAGTACAGAGGATACCAGAAGTTCCTCTTCTCCCCTGGCTGGCTCACCAAGTATGATACCCGTGTTTCAGGCTCTTGGTCTCTGCCATTATGCGATTGGAAGAACAAATCCACCAACCATAGATTAGTGGTAAGACAGGATTTATTCACAGAAACAAAGAATATAAAAACCAAAGCTCTTGGCAGAGAAAACCCAGGTGGGAACAAGTTCTCTTGCTCCCTCTCCCAAGTCTGTGTCCAGGCTCTCTGCTCAGGGATATATGTAGTGGGGGAGGGAGGTGTTTTGCCAGAACTCAATGTTTACTTTTAGGGTGCAGGTCGTCTAAAGTTAATAATCAGCCTTCCATTTAGGAGTAGGAGGCCAGAACTCTCAGTTCTTAGAAACTGACCAGCCCTAGAAAAGGTGGGTTTTCCCCTTCCCAGAAGTGCACAGAGAAGGAGACACCAAGGTGCCAGTGTCTCCCCTGTGGTTGTCTGGCCCCTCCAGCTGCTAGAGCCTCTCAGGCCCCCCAGCCCACCCTGCAGCCTGCTGGTTCTGCAGCCGGCTGCTGCTAACCCAGCACCGCCAGGCTAACATCATGGCGCCACCTGTCCTGTATCACAGAGAAGGGCATGTGGCTCCATGAGAGCCAGTGAAATATTTTTCTGGGGCTTAAGAGAAAAAAGAGTTGACATTCTTTTCTATGGAGCTACTGAGAAAGAGGAGGTCTTTTCCTTTTTTTTTTTTTTTTATTAAATCATAGCTGTGTACATTGATATGATCATGGGGCATCATATACTAGCTTCATAAACCATTTGACACATTTTCATCCCAATATTCAACATAGCCTTCCTGGCATTTTCCCAGTCACCGT
>CAUYPK010151245.1:0-15331 GCA_963574355.1 Loris lydekkerianus | reverse complement strand
AGCTCACAGCAACCTCAAACTCTTGGGCTTAAGCGATTCTCTTGCCTCAGCCTCCCAAATAGCTGGGACTACAGGTGCCTGCCACAATGCCCAGCTATTTTTTGGTTGCAGTTGTCACTGTTTTTTAGCAGGCCCAGGCTGGGCTTGAACCTACCAGCCTTGGTGTATGTGGCTAGTGCCCTATTCATTGAGCTATGGGTGTTGAGCTTGCTATACATATTTTGATGTAGATACTATCCATTATGTCATATTGTATCCCCTATTTAAAAGTCCTTCATGAGAAATTTTTGTAGAATTTTTGCCAGAAAATTTTTTCTCTGTATAAAATAATCTTTTTTTCCTCACTGAGAGTAAGAACCCGTGTAACACATTTGTTCTCCCTTTTGCCTTTTTCCTCTGATTTTGTTTTATTAAACTTGTCTATAGGTTGTTTTTTGAAAAAAAAAATGCAAAAATAAATATAAAGTGGTGAGCTTTATGTTGTGTTCCCCAGTTACCAAAGCCACACAATTAGGTGGTGAGATCAGATTAGAAGGTTGTATGTGCTCATTTTGATTCAGATTTTGTTTACTGTTAGTGGTTAGAGATTCGAGACTCTAGAAAGAAAGTCTTCCATAGTAATTTAAAACTCTGCCTTTAAATGTCCCTTTCCTCTTCCAATCCTCAATATTCTTACTCCTCAGTGAACTTTTGTCTGCAGCCTTGCGGGATAGCAGGAATCCTCCAGACATGTCAAGCAATAGTTTCCTGGCCTGTCTTCCCCTATGGCTGACCTGCTGTGTCTGTGGCTGACTTGCTTTGGGCCATCACCATACCTACCCACAAACTTCAGTCCCCTGAGTTCTAAGATTGGCTTAAGTGGTTGAAGATGAGTCATCTAAGGCTATAGTTTTGTTCCCACTTTTCCATCATGGTGGTCTATTTAGTGACAGAAGATGATGAAGAAGAAGATGGTGAATCTGGAGAAGAGCTTGGAGGATTGTTTCATGTCAACCAGCCTGACAGAGAATGTAAACACAAAGCTGACTCTTTGGACTGCTCCAGATTTCCTGTGGAGGCACCCCATGATTGGGATTTAGAGGAGGTAAAGCGGAGTAATATGTTTAACTTAGAAGAGAACTGGAGAATTGTTTCAAAAGATTATCTGATTTCAATATTGCTTGTCTGTTGTTGGTTTCTTATTTTTATAAGATAACAGGTCATTTTCACAGATACTAAGGTGGATATTACATGTAGTCTAAGCCATAGCATATTTTAATTTTAGTTAGACCATGTATGTGTGTTATGGAGAAAAGAAAGATGTTTTTACTATGGATAGTGTTAATCTTTGTTTTGGAGCATCACTTATAAAAGTTTTTTGACATTTGAAATATTTTACATCCTTAATTTATATTTGTAGTTTCTATTACTTCTGACCCCCCCAAATCTATGATATCTATAAATATTCTTCTCCTAGATCATCACTCTTTAGTCCCATTGGAATTCATTTAGTTCTCAAACTTGCCAAGTCTTGATCCCATCTTAGACCTTTTCCCCTTCTATTTTCTTTTCTGGCATGTTCTTCTGATCTTTTGTTGTTTAGTTTAACTTAGATGTCATTTCTTGGGCCCAATATCATATTATCTAGTGTAATTTGATTCACTAGGCAGCACTTAATGTACTTGATAAGATTTTATTTAATCATTTAAAGAATTTTTAGAGATGGGGTTTGGTTTTGTTTTTTAAGAGACAGAGTCTTACTTTATCACCCCTGGTAGAGTGCTGTGGTGTCACAGCTCACAGCAACCTCCAACTCCTGGGTTTAGGCGATTCTCTTGCCTCAGCCTCCCAAGTAGCTGGGACTATGTGGGCCCACCACAACGCCCAGCTATTTTTTTTTTGCAGTTTGGTCGGGGCTGAGTTCAAAACCACCAACCTCAGTATATAGGGCTGGTGCCCTACCTACCCACTGAGCCACAGGTGCTGCCCAGAGATGGAGTCTTGCTGTGCTGCCCAGCCGAGTCTTGAACTGGGCTAAAGTGATTCTTCCACCTCAGTCCTCTGAGGAGATTATAGGCACTGTGCCTGTGTAACTTTTTTATGGTGAGATTTAATATGGATATAGAAAGTCAACACAAAAATAACTTTAACTAAATGAATTGCTAGAGGGTGGATACCCATGTAACTACCACTCTGACCAAGAAATGAAGCATTGCTGCTTCCCAGCAGTGCTGTGTGTGATCATCCCAGCTATAGTTCTTTTCTTCCTTGTGGAAGGAACCATGATTCACACTCTTGTGAGCATTTTCTTTTTTTCATAATTTGATCTTCAACATTTGTATCACTAAACACCACTGTTTACTTTTACTTGTTTTTTTTATTGTTTTTCGCTCTGCCTTTTAAATTTCTTAATTATCAGTCCTCCTCCCCTTTTCTTTTAAGTTAGATACTATTTCTTTAAGATACTAAATATTAGGCTCAGCACCCATAGCTCAGTGGTCAGGGTGTCGGCCACACACACTGGAGCTGGTGGGTTTGAACCCAGCCCGGGCCTGCTAAACAACAATGAGAACTGCAACAAAAAAAGTAGCCAGGTGTTGTGGCAGGTGCCTGTAGTCCCAGCTACTTGGGAGGCTGAGGCAAGAGAGTTGCTTAAGCCCAGGAGTTTGAGGTTGCCATGAGTTGTGACACCCTGCCGAGGGCAATATAGTACGAATCTGTCTCAAAAAAAAAAAAAAAAAAAAGATACTAAAAGTTATATTTGATAATTAGAGTTTATTAGGTTGTGTGTAGTTTATTAGGTTCTTTCCTCTGTATTTCCTGTAAATTGGTAAGTAATGATTTATGTAGACGTTTCTGTGATGCAGAAATGTTGTGTATCTGAGCTGTGGCTACTTGTAACTATTGAGCACTTTAAATGTGGCTAGTGTGACTGGAGAACTAAACTTTAATTTGTTTGGACATTAGTTTAACATTAATTTGAATAGCCGTATGGTTGTAGTTACCCTATGGACAAAACATATAAAAGTTTGGTAGGATTTAGGTTTGATTTTTATTTTTGGCAACACTATTTTTTCAGTTGACGGTCTTTTTTCATTAGGAGGCACATAAAGTCTAGTTGTCTCTTTGTGATATTAGCAGTTATTGCTGCTCAATGCCTAGAACCCTATTAGTTTCTTAAGAATGGTAATGTTCTCTTTAATTGTTTATCTTTGATTATTAGCTAGAATACTTCTATACAAAGAAACTTCCCAATATCTACTATTTGGTTGCCCAGTTACATATAAGCAGGATAAAAGGTTGATCTTTTTTTTTTTTTTAATGCTGGATTAAAAAAGTAAAATTTGGACCAATTCTCCAAAGGTGTCTTTTTTTTTTTTTTTTTTTTAAGTATCTTATGAAGTCATATCCTTGATTCTACTGGACCTGTTATCCTTACTCATATTGGTCACATCTATAACTGGTGGGAATCTCTTCATGTTGGCCCCTGCGTCCTTTTGACATGATGCTGGTCAGTCTTCATGGTTTCTTTTGGCTTCTGTGCTCTATGGTGGAGTAAAATATCCACATCATCATGTGCATTTTTGATACAGACTTGGAATCAGCCATAAGAAGTCCACTTTTTTTTTTTTTTTTTTTAATTTAGGAGAAAGTGGTATTTCAACCTCACTATGTAGGCATAGCAATAAGCATTGCTATGAGTTGGTCATTATTTCCAGGCCTTTTCAGTGACCAAAACCAGGAGAATTCATACAGATATTTCCAACTCACATGCGGGACTACATCTTACATCTGTGTCCATTCTTCTACTGGGGAATTATTTCTCTTTTTTTTCTTTTGCAGTTTTTGGCTGGAGCCGGGTTTGAACCCACCACCTCTGGTATGTGGGGCCGACACCCTACTCCTTTGAGCCACAGGCACTGCCCTATTTCTTTTTTTGAATAATCTAAAGATGATAACCTTAGAAAATCACATAATTACTCATTGCTTTAATTCCGTATTACACACAAAACAATATTAGAGTAATAGTATTACTGAATAAAGTTAGTTTTTTTTCTCATGTACTCTCTTATTTCTCTTTCCCATGACCAATGATATGGGTTCCAATTTCTCCAGGTCTTTATCAACATTTGTTATTTTTTGTCTTTTTTATTATAGCCATCCTAAGGGGTATCAAATGCTATCTCATTGTGGTATTGATTTGCATTTCCCTGGCAGCTAATGAGGTTGAACATCTTTTCATGTGCTCATTTGTCATTTATATGTATGGCCACTTACCTATGACTGTTTATATATATTTCCACATATTTATATATAAGACTTCAAATGGCCAATGTTAAGAGACTCCCCTGGGCCACAGATGGGCTAAATATGAGCACCACTAAGGATTACAGGTGCAGTAAAATGAAGCACATCAACTATATTTAAACCCATGACTTTAGGCTGGGCACGGTGGCTCACGCCTATAATTTTGGGAGGTAGAGGTAGGAGGGTTGCTTGAGGCCAGGAGTTTAAGACCAGCCTGAGCAAAGCAAGACCCATTTCTACTAAAAATAGAAAAATTAGCCAGGTTTGGTGGCAGGTGCCTATGGTTCCAACTACTCCGGAGTTTGAGGCAGGAGGATCACTTGAGCCCTTGGAAGCTTGAGCTTGCTGTGAGCTAGACTGAGGCCATGGCACTCTAGCTCAGGTGACAGAATGAGACTGTCTCTCAAAAAAAAAAAAAAAAAAAAAAAAAATTCCACAACTTTAAATGGTTTATTGGCCGTTTACTCTCTGAAGAAATCTTTATTATTTGTCCACTTTTAAAAATTGGATTATTTAGTTTTATGAATTATTTATATAGTCTAGATTTAAGTTCCTTGTCAAAGACATGATTTGCATATATTTTCTCTCATTCTGTAGGGATTAAGTTTTCAAACAGACAAAATAGGTTTGGATTAACAAATAGCAAGATCAACTTTGTAAAATAGTGTTTCACTGCATTGCCTTAGAAACCTTATTAAAGCTTGAGAGTTAATTGAATTAGTAAATGTTTGTTTACTTATGAGGTCAGTAGACTAATAGTACTTTCCTTATCTGCTGTTACAACGTTTTATCTCTATGGTTATACTGCCTTCATCAAAGGTAAAGTTATCCCATAGGTTCACTGGGAATGAGAATATCTATGAAAGTATCTTAGAAAGTATTTAAAGGCAAGTTGTTGCCTACTGCCATTTTTTAATAGCAGTTGTTTTGTTGAGTGGTTGGAGCACGTCAACTAAGTGCTGACTTTCTTCTTAAGGTTATGAACAGTATCAGAGATTGCTTTGTCACTGGGAAGTGGGAAGATGATAAAGATGCAGCCAAGATCTTAGCAGAAGATGGTAAGTAAAGAGCTACAGTCTTCAGAAAAGACAGGCTTCTCTGTACTTCTATTTTCTTTCATATTTATAGTCAAGTTAAAAATAATAGTCAATTGTGAAATACTTTGGGGAACTCTGTAGAGGACTTTTGGATAATATTTTTGTTTCTTCCTTCATGATGATTTTATTTTCTCTCTTGGTTAACTGATTTGTTAAGATAGGGACCTTAAAGAAAAAAGAGAGAAACTTATAAATTTTATCATGCATTTCTTAAAAGTAGATTTTGTGTGTGTGAAAACTTACTTAAATAATGTTTATATTTTTCTTGTGATAAGAGGTAGTATGCATTGTGTGGAAAATTTAGAATTAAAAAGTACATATCATACTAGAAGTCCACCACCTATAAAAAAAACCTTTGTTAACCTTTTGAAGTATTTCTTTCTTTAGAAATTGTATGTGTCTATATAAATGTTTTTAGTTATAACCATATTTTATGTAAATTTTATTAAATTTTTTTCAAAGATTTGATTTTATGATTTAAATTTCATCTTATAATTTATGATTCTCTTGTCTGATATATAAGCAGTTTTGTACTTTGTCCATTTTTTTTTTTTTTTTTGAGAGAGAGTGTCACTATGTTGCCCTCAGTAGAGTACTGTGGCATCACAGCCCATAGCAACTTCAAACTCTTGGGCTTAAGTGATTCTTTTGCCTCATCCTCCCTGGTAGCTGGAACTACGGGTGCCTGCCACAACGCTGAGCTATTTTTGTTGCAGTTGCCATTGTTGTTCTAGCTGGGCCCGGGCTGGGTTCGAACCTGCCAGCCTCAGTGTATGTGGCTGGTGCCATAACCACTGTGCTACTGGCCGACTTAGTCCATGTTATAAAGAATGCCACTTTGAAAAACCTTGAAATAATTCTTAGATTATGTTTTTTTTTTTTATTTTTGTAAGATTATGTTCATAAATGCTAGAATTGAATCATTTTTATGAATCTTGATGGACAAATGGTTTTTCAGAAGGTCATTCTCGTTTGTGTGCCTGTGAGCAGTGTATCTTTGTAATTCTTTTACTGGGTTTATTAACGACTGAGTACCGTCTATAAAAAAGTGTTTTTTTGCCATTTTGAAAATGGTTTCTTACATCTGTAATTAGCATTTCTTTGATTACTTATAAGTGGAAATATTTATTTATGGAGTATTAGTGGTGACGTTTCTCTGATGAATTGCTTGTTTGTGTCCTTTGCCCATTTTTCTAATGGAGTTAATATATTTTTTACTAATTTATATGATTTCTTTCTAAAGAGTTTCTCTCTCAAGGGTATTTATCCTTTGTTGTAAATATTTATTCTGCATTTTATAATTTAATTTCCAAAATTTTAGCATTAGAGTAAACATCTAAAAGTTAGGTCCATCAATCATTTTTTGAGGGGAGGTTCTTTTCACTATTGTTATTTTTTCCATAGAAATTTCTTATCACTATACTAACTGGGGCCGTTTAATAGATTTTCATTGCTAAAAAAGACTCATGTGGCCCAAAATGACAGTGCTTTTAAATCTATAGTTCATTATAGGAAAAGGATGCAATATAGCAATATCAGTGCAGGCTGCCACCCAGGCCTGGCCCTGCAGAGGCCAGGTACAGCTTTGGCTGCCCTCCATTTGTGAAAGCTGTGGCTAGACATACTTTCATGGAAGACCCAGGCATCAGGGAGCTGAGTGGTCTCAGCTGGACTTGTACATTTTGCTTGTCTCATAGGCATATAATCTGCTACATAACCAGCCTCATAGTAGAGCCCTGTCAGGGTTTCACCTCTTTGATCTCACTGTTATCAGTCAACTATGCTGACAAGCAACAATCTCCAGTAGCAGATGGCTCTCACTCCTTATGCTATGATTCCAAAGTAAGAGGTTGATTAATATGTTTCATGCCTTGATCAGAAGTCCATGCCTTGAGGGAATTTTAGCAAAACAGCTGAGGCTGATTCCAGACTCTTGGAATAAACTTTCATGGCATAGTCACTGAAGCACTTAAACCTTGTTTGGCTAGCCCTAGAACAGTTTTTTATGGTTTCATTTTGTACATTTTACTTGATCACTTTTGGGACTCAGATCAACTTAATTTTATTTACAGATCATCATTTTCAATCATACTTGGTTGAATAATGTTGATTTGTTATACATTCTTTTAGTGTGTGTATGTGTACCTCTGGAGTCAGTTAAAAAGCTCATGCCTATAATCCTAGCACTTTGGGAGGCTGAAGTGGGAGGATTGTTTGAGGCGAGGATGTCAAGACCAGCCTGAACAATAGTGAGACCTCATCTCTACAAAAAATAAAAAAAATAGCTAGGTATGATGATGAGTGCCTGTAGGCCCATCTGCTCAGGAGGCTGAGCCAGGAGGATCGCTTGAGCCTGGGAGTTGGAGGTTGCAGTGAGCTATGATCGCACCATTGCAATCTAGCCCTGGCAACAGAGACCCTGTCTCAATAAATAGGTAAGTAAATAAATAAAGTCATCTCTTCTGTTACTAATCTCTTGATTCTCATGCCAATAGCATATTATTTTCTTTATGAGATATCTTTATTATACTTTTTGAAATCTTATAAGGAACTTGTTTCATTTTTTATTCTTAATTTCCTTAGCATTAATACTTTTTTGGTTTTTTAGATTAACTTCTATTTAATTTTTATATTTCTGTTTAAATAAAAATAGCAGCATTTACAAACGAAATCTCACTCTGTTGCCCCAGGCTAGAGTGCCCTGATATAGGCCTAGCTCACAGCGACCTGAAACTCGGAGATTCAAGTGATCTTCCTGCCTCAGCCTTCTAAGTAACTGGTACTATAGGCACCTGCCACAATGCCCAGCTCATTTTTCTATTTTTAGTAGAGTTGGGGGTCCTGTTCTTGGTTAGGCTGGTCTTGAACTCTTAAGCTCAAGTGATCCTCCTGCCTTAGCCTCCTAGAGTGCTAGAATTAATAGGTATGAGCCACTGCTCCCTTCCCAAATAAGAGTTTTTCCTATAAAAATTCATAAAGTTGAACAGTAGAAATGCTGAATCCTCCTGAATCCCTCTTCCCCATTACTCCCAGCTTAGGATGGGGAGGTCTAGCCAATATTAAAGGAGTGTATGATAACCTATTTTTGTTTTAACAAAAATGCTATTCAACCTAATGTGTTCTTCAGTGGTTTGTTTCACTCAATTACGTGTCTTAGACATATATCACACACATGAAGCAACTTCATTCTTTCTAATGGCCACATGTGCCATCATTTATTAATCATTGATTAACATTAAATTTTTCTTCAATTTTTTATTCTTATACGTAATGTCACAGTGAACACCCTTAATAATGTGGGAATTTTTCTGTACAGATTTTTAGAAACAGAATTACATTGTGACAGGGCATATACATTTTATTTATTTATTTACTTTTGAGACAGAGTCTTATTATGTCACCCTTGGTAGAGTGCCATGGCATCACAGCAGCAACCTCAAACTCTTGGGCTCAAGCGATTCTCTTGCTTCAGCCTCCCAAGTAGCTGGGACTACAAGCGCCCACCACAACCCCGGGCTTTTTTTTTTTTTTTTTTGCTGTAGCTGTGATTGTTGTTTGGCAGGCCCAGGCTGGGTTTGAACCTGCCAGCTCTGGTGTATGTGGCTGCCGCCCTTGCTGCTTGAGCTGCAGGCACCACGCCAGCATATACATTTTAATTTTGAAATTAAGTTACCCTAGACAGATGTCTCAAATTTCATATTCCAACCTACAGTACGTGAGAAAGCAATTTTCCTTGACTCTTGACCAAAACTGGGTATTATCACTTCTTAATTTTGCTAGTTTTATAGACTACCAGTGGTCCAAAGTAGTTTTGAAGGCCATTTTGATAAATTATAAAATATATTTGATTTTTTAATTGGTATTATTATTAAACTGAAATACTAATTTGTAAATAATTGAAAGTTTCTTGTGGGATTCAGTTCTGTCCTTATATAAATTTTTCAGTCTCTGGTTAGTTATGGTTATTCCTAGACATTTAATATCTTCATTAAATTTTTAATGCTTTTTTCTTATTACCTTATTGGTAATGACATGTTTTACCTTATTGGATCTGTTGGTGCGATGTGTAATAGATTTACTCTTTTGTTTTGAGATAAGAGTCTCACTATATTGTCCTCGATGGAGTGCCATAGTATCATAGCCCACATCAACCTCAGACTCTTGAGCTCAAGCCATCCATCCTTTTGCATTTGTCTCCTGAGAAGCTGGGACTATTGGTGCCCACTACAACACCCAGCTATTTTGAGAGACGAGGTCTCACATTTGCTCAGGCTGGTCTTCTGAGCTCAGGCAGATTCATTAATATTGTGGTTTCTTTATATTGCTGAGTGGAATTCTGTTGCATAGATATGCCACAGATGTTTATCTGTTTTTCTCTTGATGGCTGTTGAGTCCAGGGGTAGGAAAGCTGTAGCCTTCTATGTCCTTAAGTGCAGCTTTGGCTGAATCCAAAGTTTATAAAGCAAATCCTCTTTTTTTACTTATATATTTTTATTCTTTCATATTTTTATTTTAAAAATGAACATACTTAAGATGCCAAAAAATAAAATTAAGTTTCAACAAAATAATCCTCCCAGACTGGCACGATAAGAACATTAGCAAGCCATAAGGGCTAAGTTGATGGTTGCTATGCTTGTAGTTTAGTTCTAACTTCTCCACCTCACTGGTGCCCCTACTGCATGAAGCTGACTGGTGAGAGTTTAGGGAGGTCAAGGATGCCTGTTACCAGATTCTGACAGTGGTGTGCTGTGTTTCTGTTTGAAGTAGAATTTGTGAATAGTTGCATAACTCAGCAGTATTTTTTAATTGTTTCTGTGTAACACCCCATCATATCAAAAAAGACCAAGAGAACACTGAAGGAAAAAAATGGATTTTTGAGTGAGAATTGAGAATTGCAATATTGTCAACATTATCTTATTTCTGCTAAAGATAAGTTGATTTGCTTGCTTTGTGATACTGCAGTATTAACATTAAAGAAATTCAGTGCTCATCAGCATTATAACATTCATAAGGACCAAAAGTATTTTAAATTAGAGGGAGATGCACGAAAGGTTGTGTTGCAGAAATTTAAAGATCAAAAGCAAAAATAATTCTTTCAAGCAACAATCAGATGTCATAATAATGGCATTGAAGCACTTATAGAGTAGCTTATAACTCACGAAAAAAGGGAGGCCATTCAGTGATGTAGAACTAGTGAAAGAATGCTTCATTGAAGTAGTAGGATTCTTACACCCTGATGATGTTTCAAAGTACAAACAACTGCCTCTTTCAAGGAGAACCATAACTGATGGGCAGCATGGATTAGCCTTTAACTTAACAGGAAATCTTCATGCAGTACTTCAAAAGGAAAATATACATCATTCAGTTGCTTTTGATGAATCAACTGATACTACTGACTGGTGCAGGTTTTATTCTTTATTTAAGTCATAACGGGAGTTTTTATTTTTGCTACTCGCTTTGGGTGCTCTTGTGAACAAAACATAGAAAGCATGAAGAACTTTCAAGATGCAGCCTTATTTGATTATTGCTAAATTAGTGTGTCTTTTCAGCATGAAAATGTTCCCTGCTAGTTCTCTCAAGCCTTGTTTTGAACTAGCATGGAAAGTCTGCCCTGCTCTCCTCAGAAAGCCTCATTCCCTGAGTCATGCAGCAACATGGTATGGGAGGATTTATGACTCACGGAATGAGGCTTTCTGAGGAGAGCAGGGCAGACTTTTCATGCTAGTTTTCAAGTGACCTGCAAGTTCTTTCCAATACAATTTGTTTTGTTTCTAATTGATTAAAATGCCCATTTTGTCATATTGTTCCTGTTTTTTTAACTGGCCTTCTTAGTTTACCTCATTGATCTCTGTTGATTCATTTATCATACTATAGCTTTGTTGTATTTTATTAAGACACCAGGTATTAAAACTGTGTATCTTTGTAGATTCTTTGTCACCTTTATTGGATGTGTAGATTATTTGTCTGATATTTTTGCCATTCTGTAGGTCATCTTTTTTCTCTGTTAATTACTTCCTTAGATGTGCAGAAACAAAAAGGTTTTAATTTAATCAGGTCCCATTTATTATTTCTGTTTTTGCTGTAATTGCCACTGGGGTCTAGTTATAAATTCTTTGCCTAGACCAATATCCAGAAGAGTTTTTCCTACATTTTCTTCTAGGATTTTTATCAATTTATGCCTTACATTTAAGTCTTTTATTCATCTTGAATTAATTTTTATGAGTGGTGAGAGATAGGGGTCCTATTTCATTTCTCTGCCTGTGACTATCCAGTTTTCCCAGCACCATTTGTTGAACAGAGTTTCTTTTCCTTGGTATACATTGTTTGCTTTGTCACAGATCAGTTGGTTATAGGTAGATGGTTTTATATGTGGGTTCTCTATTTTGTTGCATTGGTTTATGTCTCTGTTTTTTATGTCAGTGCTATGCAGTTTTGGTTCCTATAATCTTGTAATAAAGCTTGAAATCTGGTAACATGATCCCTCCAGCTTTGTTCTTTTTTTGCAGTTTTTTGGCCCGGGCTGGGTTTGAATCCACCACCTCCAGCATATGGGGTTAGCGCCCTACTCCTTTGAGCCACAGGCACTGCCCCAGGTTTGTTCTTTTTGCTTAGGATTACTTCGGCTATTTGGGCTCTTTTGGGGTTCTAAATGACGTACAGAATTTTTTTTTTCTGTATCTGTGAAATATAGCATTAGTGTTTTGATAGGAATTGCATTGAATCTGCACATGTAAGTCAGATTAGGTAGTGTGGACATTTTAACAAAGTTGATTTCACAATTCATGAGCATGATATGTTTTTTCCATTTGTGTCATCTGTGATTTCTTTCCTCAGAGTTTGGTAATTCTCCTTGTAGAGATTTTTTGCTTCCTTGGTTAAGTATATTCCTAGGTATTTTATTTTCTTTGTAGCTATTGTGAATGGTAGTAAATCTTTTGATTTGACTCTCAGCTTGGCTGTTACTGGTATATAAGAAATGCTACTGAATTGTCTACATTGATTTTATAACATTGAAACTTTGCTGAATTTATTTATCAATTCCAAGAGGCTCTTGGTGGAGTCTTTGGGTTTTCCTAGATAAAAGATCCTGTCTTTAGCAAAAAGTGATAGTTTGACCTCTTACCTGATTTGAATACTCTTTATTTCTTTCTCTTGCCTGATTGCTTTGGCTGGGACTTCCAGTACTGTGTTGAACAGAAGTGGTGACAGTGGGTACTTTTGTCGTGTTACCGTTTTTGCAGGGAATGCTTTTAACTTTTCCCCAGTCCGTGTGATGTTGGCTATAGGCTTGTCTTATATGGCTTTTATGTTCCTTCTATGCCTCGTTTGTTGAGTTTTGTCATGACAGGGTACTGAACTTTTTTCCATTGGTTTTCTTTGTTGTTTTCCTGTTTTGAATTTTGTTGATTTTTGCTCATTATTTTTTTTCTTCTGCTTGTTTTAGATTCATTTTGCTCTTTTTCAGTTTTTTTAGATTATTGGTTTTATTGGTTTGAGACCTTTTCTCCTTTTTTTTGTGTAAGCATGAGTGCTATAAATTTCCCTCAACAACACTGCTTAGCATTGATTTTCATGTTTTATTTTCATTTTCATTCAGCTCTGTACATTTTTATACTTCCTTTGGGACTTCTTTTTTGGCCTATGCATTATTTAGAAGTGTGTTGTTTAGTTACCGAATATTTAAAGATTTTCCTTGTGTTTTTATTACTGATTTCTAGTTTGATTATATTCTCAGCATTTTATTTTATTTTATTTTTTTGAGACAGAGCCTCAAGCTTTTGCCCTAGGTAGAGTGCTGTGGCATCACACCTCACAGCAACCTTCCCACTCCTGGGCTTAAGTGATTCTCTTGCCTCAGCCTCCCAAATAGCTGGGACTATAGGCGCCCGCCACAACGCCCAGCTATTTTTTGGTTGCTGTTGTCATTATTGTTTGGCAGACCCAAGCTGGATTCAAACCCGCCAGCTCTGGTGTATGTGGCTGGCACTTTAGCCACTCGGAGCTACAGGCACCGAGCCTCAGCATATATTCTTAGCATTTGAATTTGTTTAAATTTGTTTAATTGCTCAGAATGTGCTCTGTTTTGGTAGAGATTCTGTTGGTGCTTTAAAAATTGATGTATTCTGTTTTTGAGGGGTGTGGAATGTTGTGCAAATGTCAGATTCTGCTGGTTGAAACTGTATTGTTCAGATCTTCTGAAACCTTGTTCATTTTCTGCTCAGTTTTTTTTTTTTTTTTAAATGTTATTGTGGATTTTATCTGTTTTTCTTTCAGCTCTATCAATTTCTGCTTCATGAGGCCTTGTTGGTGAATATAACATTTGGGATTATTATGTCTTATTAGGGATTGATCCTTTTGCTATTATGTAGTTGTTAGGGTCACTTCCTTTTCCACCCATTGAGGAAGGAGGGCTCTCTGCCCTAAATAGTACGAGATGGTCAAACACATTACAGCCAACCCAGACACAGATGAGATTGACAGCAATTTTTTAGTCGTATATACTCACAGCTCTGGGGAGGAGGACATCATATACAATGAAGGGCCACAAGGGCGTTGTACTCAAGAGCACAGTGATTGGCTAGGGGAAGTGGGGGCGAGCTTTGTAATTCAACAAGAATATAGGATGTCCATTGGTTCCTTTGTGAGGATATAATTGGCTTGTTTGAATAACAAGCTGGTAGACAGGTAAAGGGAAGAACTAACTGGATGGGGGGCCTTTTCTGCTAGGGGGTGCTGGGCTTATCTGACAGGACCAGAGAACCTCTTGGGGGGGGGGGGCCTTTAAGGCCCTGTGAAGCTCAAAGGTAGCAAAGCAGCACATGAAATTTTAGATATTAAAATTCAGCAAGACCTTCTGTGGGTATAGTAATTTTCTTTGCTCTGAAGTCTACTTCAGGAGCTATTAATATAGCTACTCTTGGCTCAGCACCTGTGGCTCAAGCGGCTAAGGCACCAGCCACATACACCAGGTAAATCCAGCCCAGGTCCGCCAAACAACAATGGCGGCTGTGACGAAAAAATAGCCGGGCGTTATGGCAGTCGCCTGTAGTCCCAGCTACATGGGAGGCAGAGGCAGGAGAATCGCTTGAGCCCAGCAATAGGAGGTTGCTGTGAGCTGTGATGCCACAGCACTCTACCTAGGGCAAAAGCTTGAAGCTCTGTCTCAAAAGAAAAAGAAAAAAAAAAAAGTAGATGTATATATCTGCTCTTGCTTCTTTAAAAAAAGTAATGTTTGCATGGTATCTCTTACTCTGTCCTTTACTTTCAACCTACTTAGATTGCTACCTTTGAAGTGAGTTTCTTATAAACAGTATCTAGGTGGGCTTTGTGTTTACATCCTTTCCAATATGTCTTTTTTAGTATATTTATTCCATTCACATTTAAGGTACTTACTGATACATAATTGCTTAAGTCTGATATTTTATGATTTGTTTTGTTTCCTGTTTCCCTTTCCTTCCATCTTGACTTCTTTTTTTTTTTTTTTTTTTCAATTAAGTTCATTTATTTATTTATTTTTTTTGTTGTTGTTGTTGCAGTTTGGCCGGGGCTGGGTTTGAACTCACCACCCTCAGTATATGGGGCAGGCACCCTACACCCTGAGCCATAGGCACCACCCATCTTGATTTCTTTATGGTGTTTTTGAGGGTGTCTCTTTGTGTAGTTTTATAGTGGTTGTTGTGGGTGTTCCAATGTGCATGTTGAAATGTCTACTGGTACCAGCATGTTACTACTTTGAAATGTGGAAACCTGCCTTCCAATTTATGGTATTTGAGTATTTGTGGTATAGTGTTTTAGTGATCTCCCTCTTCAGCTTCCCAGAGTGCTAGGATTATAGGCATGAGCCACTGTGCCCATTCCTCTACTTTTTTTTTATTTTTTTTTTATTATAGATAAAAATATGCACCCTAGATGTGGCCCAACCCATCACCCTCCCTCCACCCAAACCT
>CAUYPK010151244.1:0-32225 GCA_963574355.1 Loris lydekkerianus | reverse complement strand
TGGCGCCACTGGCTCCCTGGCACAGGTCCGGAGGGGTCTGGGTCTGGTCTGGGGTGGGGGTCCTGGTCCAGCAGATACTCATGTCCATCTGTTTCTTGCCCTCCCCTCCCAGACATGCGGCGGGATGTGCAGGAGATCTTCCGCCTGACGCCCCACGAGAAGCAGTGCATGATGTTCAGTGCCACCCTGAGCAAGGAGATCCGCCCTGTCTGCAGGAAGTTCATGCAGGATGTAAGTAGGGCAGGGCCCTGGCCCACCCACAGTAGTGGAGACCTCTCAGCACAGCAGCTTCAGCCTTCCCCAAGGGCATGGGGCCACCCCAGCCACCCACATTGCCCACATGGCACAAAGGATTCTGGGAGGCTGGTAAGCCTCCTTCCTTCCCCTTAGTCTTGTCAAACTGGGAGTCCAGCTTGGTCCGTATGTGAGTAAAATCAGAGCTGATTCCAGCTTTTGGTAGGTAGCATGAGCTTTACTGAGATTGGGTGCTACAGGCCCTCGGGGATGCATCGCACAAAAGAATTCTCTTTGGAAGGTTCTGTCTGGGCAGCCAAGATGCCCAAAAGTGAGTCTTGCTTGCCCTTCCTCGCCTCCCTCCCCCCACAGCCAATGGAGGTGTTTGTCGATGATGAGACCAAGCTCACACTGCATGGACTACAGCAGTACTATGTCAAGCTCAAGGACAGTGAGAAGAACCGCAAACTCTTTGATCTCTTGGATGTGCTAGAGTTTAACCAGGTGATGCTTCTGTTGGCTGGCCTATCCCAGGGTTCTGGGCCTTGGGGGTCTGCTGGGCCTTGGGGGACTCTGGCCCTGACTGCCATTCCTCTTTCCAGGTGGTCATCTTTGTCAAGTCCGTGCAGCGCTGCATGGCCCTGGCCCAGCTCCTCGTAGAACAGAACTTCCCAGCCATTGCCATCCACCGGGGCATGGCCCAGGAGGAGCGGTGAGTGCATGCTGCCCACGACGGCCACAGGGAGCACCACCCAGGAACTCAGTATCTGATGGCCTCCACTTGTTTCTCCTGCACCCCAGCCTGTCACGCTATCAGCAGTTCAAGGATTTCCAGCGGCGGATCCTGGTGGCCACCAATCTGTTTGGCCGAGGGATGGATATTGAGCGGGTCAACATTGTCTTCAACTATGACATGCCTGAGGACTCTGACACCTACCTCCACCGGGTGAGTGGTCCCACAGGGTGCCCCCTTTTTGGGATGGTGGTAGGGCCCCAGTAGGGCTGTCCTTCGTGTCTTGGGGTGGTATCTGTGGCCTGATTCTGATGCTGTCTTCCTGCAGGTGGCCCGGGCGGGTCGCTTTGGCACCAAAGGCCTGGCCATCACTTTCGTGTCTGATGAGAATGATGCCAAAATACTCAATGATGTTCAGGACCGGTTTGAGGTGAATGTGGCAGAACTTCCAGAGGAAATTGATATCTCCACATACAGTAAGTGGCTTGGGCAGGGCAGGAATCTGGAGTATGGGGCAGAGGACCCCTCCTGGGCTCCTGTGCTCACGGGCCTCCCCCATGTGTCTTGCAGTTGAGCAGAGCCGGTAACCACATACGTCGACGGCCTGGAGCTGCCCAAGTGCTGCTTCATGTCTTCTTCACCCCAGATGGGTCTCTCTTTTTATTGTTCAAAAGCTGTAGATTTGTGTAAGAATAAATTTTTATTATGGAAGCTTGGCTCCCATCCCATCTGTTTCTTGGTCATCTGTCTGCATTTCATGGACACCAGAAGCCTGGCCAGTAAACCCCCACCAACAAGCAAGGCCACCTTCTGTAAGCATGTGTTATTTAATTTAAAGTATCAACACTGAAAGATTCATACAGATACAAACATAGTACACAATGTCCACAACCTTCAAAACAGTGAGAACCTGCTGTCCTCGGGCAGGCAGGTCTCTGTACCGTGAGTCTTAGGCAGGGGCCCTGCCTTCTGGCCTCTGACATTAGTCTTAGCTTAAGAGAGAAATTGAACCCGAGTGCCTTGGCCTCTCTCGTTCCATGGCAAAGACAGATAAGAGGAAGCCAGGCTAGGGCAAGAGCCCTCAGTCTGTCCAACTGTACTGGCCACACGTACCAGGGTGATGGGCTGCAGCCCTGGGTCAGTATCTTTCCACCCCCGGGGCACAGCTGGGGTGGGGAATCAGCCGGAAGTAGGACTGGTGGTGCTGACTTTTCCACCTCACTGGGTGTTCTGAGGTTTGGTGCCAGAGTACAGCTAACCCCCTTTGTACGAGGGTGGAGGGAGCAGAGTAGAAGAGAAAAGGATGGTCTTCGGCATTGGCAAAAGCTGCTGGGCCATAGGAGCTGTTACTTCAGCCAGAACCATGGATTCACATGCCAGACTCTGACGCCCTGAGGGCCTGGAGACAAAGTAAGCCTGTGAGGCCTGAGCCCTGCCAAGGGGCCTTCCTGAAATCCCCTGGCCCAGGCACAGTCCCTTACCCGAGTTGTCTGATTGTGGCTTGTGTTAGAGGAGGAGGAGGCGAACTCCGAGTACTTGTTCCCACCGACTAGGCAGGCCCACTTCCGGTATTCCTCCCGCACCTGTGTCCCAGAGAGTAGGTCAGGGAAGAGGAAGGAGCAGGCCCCAGTCCCCTCCCTGCTGGGATATGCCAAAGCTGTGGCCCACCTTCCTGTTGAGCAGGCAATGCAGCACATAGAGGAAGAGGCCCTGCAGGCAGTTGAGGATGGTGAAGATGTAGGCCCACAGCCAGTTCTCCTTTTCAAAGATAAACAGGCCGAAGACCCAGGTGCAGCCCAACACAAAGAGCTGGGCGATGGCAGTGATGGTCAGCACCCTGTGGGGAGGGCAGTTGCAGTGTAGGGGCCCTGCCTCACCACCAACTGTGCCTCTCACCTTTCCTGCCCCTCTTCTCACCTGGCCTTTTTTAATTTCTTCATGTCTGGATTGATTTCAGAAAACTTCTGGGTGAGCTTCCATATGGTAGTCACAAAGATGACAGCATTGCACTGGATATGGAGCATAGATGGTGGGTTAGAGGAGAAAGATGGTTCTAGCAGGGCTCAGTAGGGGGCCCTGCTGCTGAGGCTCTGGGTAGGGGGTGGGCAGTTACCAAAATGATGAAGATCACGGGTCCCAGGAAGCTCCAGAGAAAGCCATACTTCAAGCCCAACCAGCAGCTGAGAGGGAAGGGAAGGGTCCCATAAGTGCCCCAGGAGGCCCAGGAGCAAACCATAGGGCAGCAGGGCAATGACTGTGACGCTGCCCTTGTGCCCTAGCCTGGACCCGGCCCTTCCCTCATCCTCAACTCACAAGCTAGGGCGGCCGTAGCCCTCATTATGGGAGGTCACTGAGATGGCCACCGAGATGGCCACGATGGATAGGGGCACACCATAGCCAATCAGGCAGAGCCAGCGCGTACTGAGGCTCTGGCCTTGGAACACCCGCACCACGAGGAAGTAGAGCTCCAGTCCTTCCAGGCTCATCCAGCAGAAGGCGGCCAGGAAGCAGTAGTGCAGAAGCCCGGCCACCAGGCGGCAGCGCAGCCCCACCTGCGGGGCGGGGGTGGAGAGGCAGGGCCACATCAGCACAGGACTGGGCACGCACTGCCAGATGGGCGGGGTCTGGAGGTGGAGTGGGCGGGGCGGGGGCAGGCTTCCAGGACCGGCCCTGACAAAACCCACAGGTGGAGATGAGCGGGGGGCAGGGGGGTCCGGGCGTGGCCATGCGCTCCCAAAGCCAGTTCCCCTTGAAGAGGCACATCACCTCGGTGGGCAGCGACAGGCTAAGTACCTCCAATGTCCGCCTCCCCTACCAAGTATCGGAAGTAGGTGGGGCTAGCCTCCTGGACCTCTTTGACTTAGTGCTCAGGTGAGGGTGAGAGCGCCTTACCACTCCACCTTCATTCTCGATGCCGGCCAAAAAGATGGCGGAGCCCACGAAGAGGCAGATGCAGAGGTGCAGGTGTATGGTGGTGCGTGAGCCCTGGATGGCCCGCACCAGCAGGAAGGTAAGAATGCACAGCAGCAGACAGACCAACGACAGCGCCAGTCCCACCTTGGTGATCATGGCCAGCTTCCAATCCTAGGGGCAGGGTTTTGTGAGGACCTTGGGCCTTTCTGCCATCCTTGTGGTCCTGCTTTAGCAAAACCCCCGATAGCCCACCCCTCTGACCTCCTCCCTTGTCCTGCCTACACCTGGGCACAACTATCAGCTGGTAGGTGTAGGAAAAGGACCTCTTGTTTTTCTTTTCTTTTCTTTTTCTTTTTTTTTTTAGAGAGAGTCTCACTTTGTCACCCTCAGTAGTGTTGTGGCGTCACAGCTCACAGCAACCTCCAGCTCTTGGGCTTAGGCGATTCTCTTGTCTCAGCCTCCCGAGTAGCTGGGACTATAGGCTCCCACCACAACACCTGGCTATTTTTTGTTGCAATTTGGCTGGGGCCAGGTTTGAACCCCCTTCCCTTGGTATATGGGGCCAGTGCCCTACTCACTGAGCCACAGGCGCCACTCGACCTTACATTTTTCTATTGTTTTTTTCTTTTTGAAACAGGGTCTCCCTCTGTTGCCAAGCTGAAGTGCAGTGGTGCAATTGTAGGTCACTGCAGCTTCGAACTCCCTGGCTTTGATGATCCTCCCACCTTGGTCTCTAGAGTAGCTGAGAATATAGTCGTGAACCACCACACCTTGCTAATTTTTAATTTTTTTTGTAGAGATGGTGGGGTCTTGCTATGTTGCCCACACTGGTTTTTAACTCCTGGCCTCAAATGATCCTCCTGCCACAGCCTCCCAAAACACTAGGATTACAATGTGAGCCACCACACCTGGCCAGGATCTCACACTTTGGTGATTGCTGGGCCTTTGGACTGGGCCACCAGCCTTCCCTACTCTGCCTGGCTAATTCCAGTTATCCAACATGGCCTAACTTATCTATACTGAGGCCACATACAGAAAGTTATGCTCCCTCGAAATGTTCTACATGGGAGCTGTTAAAGATACAGACAGAAAGAGGGGCACTGGCTATAGCAAGGCCTGCAGTGCTAGGCCTCACCATTTAGTTGATGGGTTTTAGAGAAGGGGTCTGGGGCCATCTGAACTGTGCAACCATGTAGACATATTTGAACAACCAGTTGGACCATACCATGGAGAACCACCTGACTGTCGTCACCTGTGGGCTCTTAAGAATGGCCCTCAGCTGCTTACCTGCACATCATAGTGTGCCATGAGGATGGCAAAGCTGCTCAGGTGGTGGCATTGGCAGGTGGTGGTGTTATTCTGGCTGCCCATCTTCTGGCAGCCCATGGTGGCCCAGTGCCCACTTCCATTGCTGTTTCTCTTCCAGAAGGCACAGATGAGCTCTTGATGCTTCTGCTTAGGCATCCCCTATGGGCAGATGGGGGCAGTCTGAGAGGTTGGCCTGGAGCCCATTCTTGGGTCCTAGGCTTGGGCTGATCTCGAAGAGGACTGCTTTTAACTGGGCGAATATTTACTAAGCAACTACTTTGTGTAGCAGTTTTAGGGACACAGCAGTGAACAGGGGCCAACACAAGTCTCTGCAATTGTGGGGCTGACACGCAAATGGGGGATAGGGCACAGACAATAAATCATAAACCTAATAAATAAGTAACCTAGATAGTGTATTAGAAAGTAACGGTTGAGAGGGGAAAAAAGATGAAATGGGATAGGTGAAAGGTGAGGAATGAGTACAAGATTTTGGGGGGAGGGAGGTTAGAGATAGGCTATTGCTCTGTCTCCTAGTCTGGAGTATAGTGGCATCATCATAGCTCACTGCAGCCTTCAACTGCTGGGTTCAAGTGATCCTTTTGCCTCAGCCTCCCAACAAGCTGGGACCATAGGTGTGCACTGCCACATTCAGCTAATTTTAAAATTTTTTGCAGTAATGGGTCTTGTAGTGTTGCCCAGGCTAGTCTCAAACTCCTGGCCTCAAGAGCTCCTCCCCTCTCAGCTTCCCAAAGTGCTGGGATTACAGGCATGAGCCACTATGCCCAGCCTGGGTCATCATTTTAAATAAGGTCCGAAAAAGGCCCAAATGAAAAGGCTGGATAAGATAAAGGACTGAGTCACATCAGGGAAGAGCATCCCAGGCAGAGGGCACCACAGCAAGTGCAAAGGCCCTGAGGTGTGTTTGAGGAAGGAGCAAAATGTGGTCAGATGGGAAATGGAGAGAAAGGAAGAAAGGCTGCTGAGATCTTGGCTCTGAGGTGATCAGGAGGGTGGATTCCCTCCTGAGGGCTCACCAAGTGGGTGAAGGCAAAAGTGATGGGAGAGGCCAGTTTCTCAGTGTTGGTGTTGCTAAGAAAGACAGAGTTCACGGCTGAGAGGAGGTGGACCTGGGCACCACTGACAGGTCTTTCATAGTTCAATTCCAGCTGGGCTTGCTTCTCAGGGTCCAACTCCAAAGAGGCATTGGTCAGCAGTTTTGCCATGTTCTTGCTGGAGAAGATGCCGGCCACAGTGGGGCCTGAGGGATAAACACACTTGTGACTTCTTCTCATCCTCCCTCCCAAGATGTCCCAATTCAGACTCGGCCAGTCCCCCACAATGCCTGGAGTCCCTCCTGATGGCACAGTTTGTAGTTGTCTCATAATCCAAACTTCACCCTGGCCCCATCCCAGCTTCTCCTTCCCCTTCATCCCCCAAACACCCCTCTCTAGACAGATGCTGTTACCTGAGTCCCTGGCTCCAGCTGCTACAGCCCAGTTCAGCAGCATCCGTGCGTGGCTCTGGCCCATGGTGACATTCTTGTCCCCCTGCTCCTGGATTAGCAGGGACAGCTCTGAGGGGAGAGGAGCAGCAATTGGGGACACTAGATACAGGTGGGGGCCTGGGGCTAGTGCAGGATGAGGCCTCACCTGTGTTTGAAGAACAGTAGGTGAAAGGCCCTTGAGGCATGGTCTTGGCCAAGGCCCTCAGCACTTCTTCAAGGGTGAAGAGCAGCCAGGTGACTATGTAGTGCCTTTCGTGTGGGGCCAGGTTCTCCATGTCCCCAGGGGCTTCTATTAGCTTGTCCACCAACCTGATGAATTTCTGAAAGTGATGGGTAGAGAAGCCACTGTGTCATTGGACCATAGAGGCTTCCTGAAGGACCTGGATCTCACCCCCCATATGACATATTGGAGAACCACAGCACAAGGGAATCATAGAGACATTGCAGTGGCCAGAAAACAAGTATGGGGAGGGATGAATGTGGTCCCCGGTGCACTCGCGAGTCACCCAGTGCTCAACACCAACCCTCTGATTGGGCACAGGCTGCCTTCCATGCTCTGTTCTAGTTTCTCACTGTCTTGCAGTTAACACACAGCTGAAGCACCTCTAAAATGTAAAATGGGCATCTACAGTAAATTCTGTGAGTATATTGTATGCATGTGTGTCTCTGACCTGAGGTCCCTGCTTACATTGAGCACTCTCTGTAGCCACAATGACGCATCCCCCAGCACTCCCTTCACTGTCTCAGGGTCCTGACCTTACCTGGATGGTGTCTTTGTCTGCGTCTTTACCCAGCTTCTGGACTTCGTTGAAGAAGTGGGAAAGAGCCTGGAGAGAGGGGTGAGGACATCAGAGAGCTTTGAGGGTGGGTGCTTCCAGTTGCAGAGGGGTTACCTGGCCTCTGGTCCCTGCTGGAGCCACTCACCTGGCTGTTGACACCCAGGGGCAAGGTCAAATTGGCAAAGGGTAACTCTGTAGGGAACAGGACAGCCATTAGGCATGTGAGTGTGTACATGTATTGGAGTGGGGGTTTGTAAGGTCAGGTCAGAACACACCTTCACAGACAGGGCTCTTTTGGCTGGTCGGGACCCCAGCTTTTGACTTCCAGCCTGGGCGGCAGTGGCATGTGTACGATCCCACTGTGTTGACACAGACAGCAGACTTGTGGCACAAATGCTGCCCGGAGCTGCACTCATCCATATCTGGAGGCCCAAAGAAGGGGGTTAGGCCTTGTCCCAGCCCAGAGGGGCGGCCCCTCTCTTGTATAAGCCCCCACCGTACTCCTCTCAGTGATAGTGCACCCCTTGGAGAGGCAGAAGCTGGCTTGTGGCAGGTGTGGAGAGGCCTGAGTACAGCAGGTGGGCCCTGTCCAGATGTACAGCTATGGAAATACTGAGAGGCCTTTCTCCCAGTTAGGAATCAACTGCTGCCTGTGTTCCCCCGAGGCTCCTCCTCAGCACCCAGCTCCTTCCCTGGGACCACCAGATCCTTTCACATACAGCCTCCAAAGAATAAAACCAGGCACAGCATGCTGCCTCCAGCGTTCATTCTGCTCGGTTTATGTGGGGGCCACTGAGGGTGCGATTGGATGTTTGGCTTGAGTCTCTGGCAGTGTGGGGTCTGGAGTACAGACCTTCACAGATGGTGGTGTTTGGGCCGTTAGGAGACCCAGGAATCGGCTTCCAGCCCGGGCGGCAGCGGCACTCATAGGTGCCTACTTTGTTGAGACAGTGGGTGGAGTTGTGGCAAGGGTTTTGTCCAGAGGTACATTCATTCACGTCTGAGGACAAAGCCAGAGGGTCAGACCCTGCCCCTGACCGGCTCAGGCCTCCCCTTCCCTTACTGCACCCCACTTCCCTATCTCTATACTTCCCCAGACCAAGGGCAGTTATTGCATATGCTGGTCACTTGGTGACCTTCAACTTCACATTCAAAGCAATGTATGATGACCTCCCTGCAAGATGGGTACAGAAGGGAACACAGTTTCCTGTTTATAGAAGAGAAAATGAGGAGGAAAACTGAGTCACAGAGGCCATACTTTCTGGCCAAATACTCTAGCCGGCACCCTCTCTGGCCGTGGCAGTGGCTGCCTTTCTCAGAACAGGAAGTGAGGCCAGGTGTGGTGGCTTGTTAGCATTCTGGGAGGCCAAGGCCAGTGGATTGCTTGAGCTTAGGAGTTCCAGATCAGCCTGAGCAAGAGTGAGACCCTGTCTCCACTAAAAATAGAACAACAACAACAAAAAAAAAAAAACTAGCCAGGCATTGTGGTGGGCTCCTGTAGTCCCAGCTACTCAGGAGTCTGAGGCAGGAAGATCGCTTGAGCCCAAGCACCACGGCACTGTACCCAGGGCAACAGGGCAACAAAGTGAAACTCTGCCTCAAAAAAAAGAACTGGAAGTGACATCTTTTTCCACTTGCCCGTGACAGATAAGGTAGGGGTGAGGTCTGGGGGCTCCACAAGGGAACTCCAGACCTAGAGGGCCCCACTGCCACCTTCCTGGGAAGCAACTCCTTAGGCAGGGTGTTAGCAGGTCCTTGACCTTGTGGGAAACAGGGTCTTCTCCCTCCTCCTCGGCTCCAGCCTCATGGCATCTTCCTGGGGCCTCTACCTGTGCACAGCTTCGGGTCCTCTGGTTTGAGCACAAAGCCAGGTGGGCACTGGCAGGTGTAGCTTCCTGGGGTGTTCCTGCAGATGCCGTGGCTTCTACAGACTCTGGGGCTTTGCTGACACTCGTCCATGTCTGCAAGAGGAAGGGGAGGGTGAAGGACTCCTGCCGCTTGGGTAGCCTTCACGGCTGGGGCCGGCCATGTTTCCTGGCACAGAAGCATCAAGAAGGCACCACTGTTGCCTCCTTTTCCCAAATTCACACAGAAGCATCCTATGAAGAGATTGGTGCCCCAGAACCTCTGTTGTCCTGATGCAGCTGGCAGCAGCCTGGGTCCTGCCCAGCTGCTCTGCCTCCCAGGGCAGCTCCTGGTTGGGGCCAGGGCATCCCAGCCGCCTGTGACCCAGCCTGAGGATTTGAAGGAAAGTCCTGGGAACCAAATGCAGGAGAAATGCTGCGTCCTCAAGTAGGGCCTTGTCTTGGCTCTCAGTGGCGTCCTTTGGGCAGATTCTCCCCCGGGTGGCTGTTTGCTGGCCAACTTCTCCTGGGAGTCCTTTTGACCTGAGCAGGACAACTGTCTCCCATCCACAGTAACCTGAGAGCCCAGCTCTTAGAAATGGCCTAGACCAGACCCTGAGCCAGGCCCCCTGGGACAAAGTCCAATGGGAGAGGTGGATAGTATGGGCTGACCTCCAGCCAGGCATTGCAGGGCCTTCAAAGATGCCTTCTTGTGATCCCAGTGAAGGCATCCTGTGGATGTGTCAGAAAGTCATCTGAATCCATGTCTGACAAGGCCAGCCACGGGTAAGGGCTCAGGGCTGGAGACAGGAGCAGGAGCTGATGGGCAAGAGGTGGGAGGTGTTTCCTCTTATCCCTCAGCATTGCACTAGGGATGCAGACCTGTGGGCCCCTCCAAGTGGTCTCTGCCTTCATCTCTGTCCAGTCCAGGGTTGACTTGGGAGAGCATCCAGCCTGCAGCAGTGATCCTTCATGAGGATCTCTCTTGCTATCTGGTGCAGACTGGAGGCTCTTCCTTCACCTAACTCTTCAAATGTGTTTGGGGGTCGATGTTGTCTCCCCACCTATGGCTACAACATCCTCACAAGCCTCAGTCATCAGAGCTGCCCTCAGGATTGTGAGCAAATATTATTGGAAAACATGGCAGAGCCTTGGGTGAGGATGTTGATGGAGGCTGAGTGGCTGAAAAGGCTGTCAGGGCTCTAGGTGGCATCTTCTAGGCTGGGGACAGTGGCTCCCCCTTGAATCTCCCTCTTCCTGAATTTCCTGATGGAGTCCCTGGATCCATCATGCCGGGGAGATCAGAGAAGGTTCCAGGTATTGCCAAGCCCTGGGAGCCCTGGTAGGGCAGATGTCATGTAGTCAGTCAGTGATGATGGCTAAGAGAACAGATATTGTACCGGGACATGCCATGCCATGAACTTGTGAAATATCCTGAATGTCAACTTCCATTTTGTAATAATATGTCAGATGGATGGGGGATGCACTAAACTTCCAGAAGTGTCCCCTGTGGAGGGTTCTGAGCCTTGGGGTTCATACAAGGATAGGTGACCAGAACTCTAGATAGTCCTCTAATGCCAGAGAAAGAGGGGTGTGGAGCCAAGGGAGTGGCTCCAGGTCTCTTGCCCATCGTAGACCCTATGGGCTGTGACACTCACTGGGTGGACATGTCCTCAGGTATTTTAAGGCCTAGAGTGCTGAGGCTTAAGGGAAGGGACGCAGATAGGCCCCTACAGAGCCCCTCACATAGCTGGGGCCTCACGTGGTAGGTCCTTGTCCAAACCAGCAGGCTGCTCTCTCCAGTCACCTGCTTTGAAGTCCGTGATGGCCTCTTTGTCCCCTCACTCTTGCATCCATGTCTATGCCCACCATGGCACACTGAGAAGGATCTATGATTGCTATGTACAGTTGTGCAGTTTGCTCACTGCACAAGGAGATGAGCAGGGGCTGAAAATCAGTCCATTCTTCATTTGCCAAATGTAACTGTGTCCACTTGGAGAGAAGGGGCCTTTTTCCAATCACATGAAGATTCTATCATCTGGCCAAGCCGTGTGTGTGTGGTGCGATGTCCACCTACAGGGAGGCCCTGTGGACCAGAAGTGTGGTGGACAGAGGCCTCCTGCTGGGCTCCACTCAAGTACATGTCTCCACACATCTTGGCCCTGTGCACCCTCTTCCCTCTCTCTGCATTCCTTTGCTCTCTGCCTTCCTGCAAGGCAGGAGGGATGGAGCCCAGACTTAGGCACTTTTCTCTCTGCAGTAGGGTGTCTTTCAAAATCTCCTCATCCTCAGCCTCATCATCATGCACCTCTGCCCCCCTCCCCTTCCCAATCTCTTCACCAACTCTCTCCAAGTGAGCCATGGCTTCCAGCTGCCTACTGCTCTCATCTGCCCCTGTGGATGCCTGAAGCCCCTTCCCTTCCACAGCTGGTTCCCCGTGGAAAGAGGGCAAAGCCTGGTGATTTGTGGAGGCATCAAGTAATACCAAAGCAGATATGCCTGCTGTGTAGGACTGGACCCTTGCAGCTTGCTTCTGACTGCCTGCCCCAGGAATGTCCGTCCTGGAGAGGGTGCATCAGATCATAATCATCACAATAAACATGCCCAACAGCCGTCATTGATAGAACACTTTCCTTGAGTAGTACCTATTAAGTTCCTTTGTGATCTCATTTACATTCCAGCAATTCTATCATGATTATTCCCTTCTTACAGATGGGAAATCAGGTCACAGAGAAGTGATTTAACTTTTCCAAGGTCACACAAGCAAAGATACTTTTGTTTTGGGACTTTTTTTTTTTTAGATAGAGTCCCACTTTGTTGCCCAGGCTAGAGTGCCATGGCCTCAGCCTAGCTCACAGCAACTTCAAACTCCTGGGCTCAGGCGATTCTTGCCTCAGCCTCCCAAGTAGCTGGGACTATAGGCACACACCACCATGCCTGGCTAATTTTTCTATTTTTAGTAGAGATAGGGTCTCACTCTTGCTCACATTGGTCTTGACCTCCTGACGTCAAGTGATCCTCCCACCTCAGCCTCTCAGAGTGCTAGGATTACAAGTGTGAGCCAACATACCCAGCCAAGGGATTCTTTTGTTTTAGCACAAAATTATAATAATATCACACCTCACATTTTAACAATGGTTTCTGAATGAGTATTATATACATAGCTATCAGGATTTGGGCCCAGGCAGGTGGTCCCAGCATCTGTCTTTGACCTTTATACCACCCTGCCTTTCTGGAGTGGTAGTACATGTACTTGCACACCTGTTCTAGCTCACCCCTCAAACACTGAAACTGTAACCATAGCTCTGCCCCTTGGATGCTATAAGAATGGCTCTGATGACCCCAAACCTCTAGGATGGGGAGAAGGAAGACGTGGGGTAGAGCTTACCTTGGCAAGTGTTCTCACTCTTATTCTGGAAACTTTTAGCCCCAGAAGTGAGCCCATATCCTGGGATGCATGTGCAGTAGTAGCTCCCTTCCGCATTCTGGCAGTCTGCAAATTTTCCGCAGTCCATCCCTGGTGATGTACACTCGTTGATGTCTGGAACCAACAGGGCAAAGGTTCACCTCCCAAAGGTGTGAGTTCCCTCAGGGCAGAGACTCCCATCCTGACTCTCTAGCATGACACTTGGTGCTAAGTAAGCATCTTTTGGTAAGAATCCTGTGCTGTGCTGCAGCTGGAGCAAGCCATTCCCGAAGGCCATCCAGCCAACTCTGCTCATTCCAGTTCTCTGGCTAGCACCCTGGATTTGGACACAGTGGAAAGTGCCAGAGTAGGGGATAGGCAAGAGACTCAGCATCCCTCTCCCCAGTCTTTTTTTTTTTTTTTTTTTAGAGACAGAGTCACACTTTGTCGCCCTTGGTAGATGAGTGCTATGGCATCGCAGCTCACAGCAATCTCCAGCTCTTGGGCTTAGGCGATTCTCTTGCTCAGCCTCCTGAGTAGCTGGGACTATAGGCGCCCACCACAATGCCCGGCTATTTTTTGTTGCAGTTTGGCTGGGGCCGGGTTCGAACTCGCCACCCTTGGCTTATGGGGCTGGCACAGGCACCGACCCCCGCCCCAGTCTTAAGGGCAAACTGAGGCACAGACACCTAAGGATCCAGCTCCTTTCTCCAGGAACCCATGCCTATCCATTCCTTACCTCTCTACCTTCATATTTTTTTCCTTTCTCTTTTCCCCACCCGTGATGACCATCCCAAGGCCAAGGGCTACAGCCACCAACTATCACCCACGTCTCCCACTGGTACTAGACAATGCCCAGTCATCTCTGATGTGCCCCTGTACTGCCCCCACGTCTGTACCATCACAAGTCCCTGTGGGGTCACTGAAGATCTCCGTTGAGGAAATGTATCCTGGCTTGCAGCGACAGGCAGTGGCATTGACACACATGGCGTTTGAAGGGCACCACTGGGCACAGGCTGCAGGGGGAGAGGGCATGCTCTGAAGGTGAGGTGGATCCAGGGGCTTGGGAGAGGGGGCAACATGATCCCCATAGGAAGAGGTGTTTGGGGAGGTGAGGGGTGGCCTTGAGCTTCATCTGAATCAGGCCCCTCGCTCCTTGGGGTGAGGGGTGAAGGTGGATGGGTGTTCAGGGCCCCTTCCCTGGGCTCTGTCTGTGGACTGCACAGCTCCCAGCAAACTCACCCCCAGAGTTCTGGGACTCAGCTCCTGACAGGGTCAGTAAGAAGACATACAGCACTGCAACAGAGAGGGGGGGTGTCAAGAGAACCCCAAAACGGAAAAGGAGGCCTAAGGGTGACATATTTGGGTGAAGGGGTTCATTCAAAGGAAGAGTGAGCAAGTGGCACATCCCTGGACCCCAACACCCATAGCCACAGGGTCTGTCACTCCGTGCCTCTGGGTTAGGTTTTCAGGAACTGGGGGATGAGGAAGGGACCTTGAGCCTGGCAGGGGTCTTGGCTCAGGCTGTGGGCTGTGCAGGCAGTGGCTCAGAGGACAGACTGGAGTGGCACCAGCCCAAGTCTCAGTCTGTGGGCAGTTTCCCTCACTACCGTTCTGCCCTACTCTCCCCTTCTAAAGAATAGGGGTGGCGATGGGACCCACTTTAGTGGCACATAGGAATGAGCTCCATGAATGCTCCCAGTGCATCTGAGCATTCACTGTCATCCTCTCTTCAGGTAAAAACGAAGGGGTTGGACAAGAACTCTCACATGCCCCAGGCTCTATGGTGCCGCAGCCCTCAGACCCTTCCTCAGGGACACAGGTGCATACATCACACCCATAACAGCTCAGCTACGTCCTGTGACCCAGTGGTGACATTTCACCCCAGGCTCCACTGGAAGACACCATGGGAGCCTGTTGGTCCCCTCCCCTGCTGCTTCTGCCGCTCCCAGGGCGTGTCTTGGGGGACCCTCCTCAGGTCACCGGGGGCTGTGGTGGTGGGGAGCTCACTGAGGCTCACCAGAGAGAGATACACAAGGAGAGAGAGGAGACAGACCAGGAGACCGGTGGAGAGAAAAGAGAGATGAGAGAGAGAGTGAGTGATATAGAGATGTAGAGGGGGAAAAAGAATTCAAAGAAGACAGGAGATGGGACAGAAACAATGAGAGAGGAGGATGGATGGGACCAGGGGAGGGAGGGAGAAGGGCTGGCTGGGTCCATCGATTCCCTGCGGGTCTGAGAATACTGGGGGTACACTGAGAACCCTAGGAATCCTAGAGCCCCAAAGCAGGGGTGTCAGGCAGTGGGATGGGGACCCGGAGGGAGGCTGGGTATGAGTCACTTCCTAGGCTGAAGGGAGGGATGACTCACCACTCAGTCGCCCTCTTTGACACTGAAGAGAGCTCCCAGGGGAATTCTGGGGTGGTTCATTGTGAATAAAGTTTAGTGGTTGGGTGTCGGGGATTGCAGAACAAAGGCCCCCTGATCGCTGAGCCCCTGTATCCAGCCTTAGTACCCCCTCGGGCTAGTGGAGGGCAGAGACCCCCTCACACACACACACCTACACTTGCTCGCAGCCCTACCCCTTCCCCTTCCTCGTGTCGTCAGGATCCCTGTCTTCCTCCTCTTTGGCCACAGGGCTTGGCTAATTCTCCCGTCCACCAGGAATCAATTCCTCTTTATGGGACAGACCACAAAAATGACCTTCCCTTGAAGGATAGGACTTAGTCTGTTTTGTCTCCAGCTCCCATAGCCCCAATTGACTGCGTTAAAGGCAGGGGCTGTGTTTATGCCCATTATACAAATGGAGAAACTGAGGCTTGGAACTCAGGGAGGAAAAAGATCCAGAAGAATCTAAGTGGACAGAGGTGAGTGAGGAAGGAGAAATTGAGGGGTTGAGGTCCCTAGGCCCTGGGTGGAAGGGCTCCTCTGTTCCCTCTGCCTGGGCTGAGCTGAGCTCTCCACCCCTTCCCTGAGGCTTCCTCCATCTGGGGCCTTGGAAGTTTCCCAAACGGGAGCTGGGAGAGAAATGGCCTTTCATCTGCTCCCAGTCCCATCTGGTTTGCATTGTCCGGCACAGCCTGAGCAAGAAGATTCCTCCTTAGGAATCTGGGGTGAGGGTGGGGCAGTCACCCCTTGCATCTCCTGCTAAGGACCCCCAAGACTATTCCCCAAATCTGCCAGTGTCTTATCCAGAAGTTAATAATACTAATAATTTTAAAATCCTGTTTACTTAATTCTTACTGTGAACCACAGATAGTTTGTATACTAACTCACCCAACCCTTAAAACAAGCCTCTAAGATGGAGGCTGGTCTTGTTCCATTTTGACACTGGACATTTATTCCACAGGTAAGGAAAGTGAGCTCAGAGGCTGCATGACTCCACCCCCACTGACACAGCCAGGAAGGGCCTGGAGCCACCTGCAACTGCCCTCCAACCAGGTGTGCCCCACACAGCAGCCTCCTGTCCCTTGCTCTTGAGCCCAGGGGGATGCTGAGCTGACACCTGGCACTCGGGGGGCTGCCACAGGGAAGCTGTGTCCCTGTGGTTTCAGTAGAACTGGCTTCCCCATCACGTCATTTCTTCACTCTTTTTGTTGCCCTGTTGCTCAGGCAACAAGCTGCCCTGATAACCGTTAGAGCCACCCTGGGTGGGGCGGGAAGGGAGGCCTGGGGGAAGTCACAACACAAGTCAAGTTAAAAACCCATGGCCTGGCAAAGTCCCTTCAGCCCACAGTTGAAGCCCAGCCAGGTCTACAGCAGCAAGAAGGGGGATTTCCGGGGCTGCTACTGAGACAAGGGGGTACACATTGGGGGTACCCTGTAGTGAAGGGGTCCCAGCAACCAGCTCCCAGATAGCCCCTACTCTTCCACACTCTATATTAAGAGCAGCTGCCTGTAGAGACTCAATGGTCACTTTTTCTTCCCTTCCCTTACCCATGCCTCAGTTTCCCCTCTTAAGGAGCAGCCTCCATACTGGCTACAGAGTAGAGTTCGGAGACCACTCCGGGTAGGGAAGCAGGCTCTGAGAGCACTCCGGGGTTCCTTTCAGGGTACATTGGTGCCCAAGCACTGCCTGCCTCTGTCCCCATGTGGCCACAGGTGCCTGCCTGGCGTGTGGCTTCTTCCGTCTGTCCCAGAGCCACAGCAACACCTCCCATTTCTCAGCTGAGAAGAGGGTCCTTCCAGGGCTTCCTCACCCCTCCCTTCAGGCCCCAAAGTTCTTACCGAGAACGAGAACACCACCACTGCCACTGCTGCCTCCCATGGTTCCAGCTGCCGGTAGAAACAATCACGAGCAAGGGGAAGTAGGGGAGGGACAGGGCTGTCCTGTATCCGCAGGCTGGGCAGCTGTGCGGGCTGTTCTGAAGCCGGGCCTTTATGAAGGAGTGGGTGGACAGCTGCTGGCACAGGGCCCTCCCCGGAACTGGCGGGGCAGCTGGAAGCCAACAGGAAAGTGCAGTAAAAACACAGACCCAGGGGCGCTGTACACACACACACACAGACTGGCTCACGGGAATAAAGTGCAACCTGCTTCCAAATCCTCTCCCAGCTTTTCCACCACTTGAGCGGCTGACACACACTCCAGCCTGTGTGTCTTTGGGCCAGCTGCATCAGAGAAGGCACAGCCAGAGAGGCGGGGGAGTCTCGTCCAGGGTTTGCTTGGCTCTACTCTGGGCACCGGTCAGGGATGGGTGGAAGGGAGATTGGACAGAGGCCACATCAGAAATAACCCTAGGCTCCTATGTTCAGGCTCATCCTGTGCCCAGTGTTAGCACGCCTGAGTCTTCAGTGCCAGCATCTCAGCTGACAGTATTTTCCCTTCCTGCTATCTATTTATTTATTTATTTATTTATTTATTTATTTAGAGACAGAGTCTCACTTTCTCGCCCTCAGTAGAGTGCTGTTGTGTCACAGCTCACAGTAACCTCCAGCTCTTGGGCTTGGGTGATTCTCTTGCCTCAGCCTCCCGGGTACCTGGGACGACGGACGCCCGCCAGAACACCCGGCTATTTTTTTGTTGCAGTTTGGCTGGGGCCAGGTCAAACCTGCCACCCTTGGTATATGGGGCTGGTGCCCTACTCTCTCAGCCACAGGCGCCACCCCCCTCCTGCTTTTTAGATGAGGAGGGAAACAGGTACAGAGAGGCCACCATCCAAATAGGGGCCAGGAGCTGGGCCTGGTGTCTCACATCTTTAACCCAGAACTTTGGGAGCTCAAGGCTGGAGGATTGCTTGAGCCCAGGAATTGGAAGCTGCAGTGAGCTACAATCAAACCACTGCACTCCAATCTGGATGAAAGAGTGAGACCTTCTCTCTTAAAATGAAAGAAAGAAAGAAAACCACAAATAAAAATAGAAGAACAAAACAAATAGGAGCTGGGGGAGGGTGAAAGGGTGAAAGGGCCCTTTTGGCAAGCAGACACCAAGAAGAGAAACTTTGGGGCACCAGGGAAGCTACCTTCCTGGCTCTCTTGGCCAGAGTACCCTGTTGTGGGGAACTTAAATCTCTCCATCTCAGGGGCTCAAGTTATAATCAACAGAGAATCATGTGATAGGGGAGGTGTCTCCTTGCTTATGGAGGTACCTAATAATTTTTAAAAATGCTATTATTTAGAAAGTGCTTTATCTGCACCAGGCCTGGTCCTGACTGTTTGGGTTTTGCTTTTGATTTGGTTTCCTTTTGAGATGGGGTCTTACTCTGTTGTCCTGCTACAGTGCAGTGGCATCATCATAGCTCACCACAGCCTTGAACTACTAGGCTCAAGCGGTCCTTCTGCCTCCTGAGTAGCTGGGACTTTTGGTGTGCATCGCCACAACCAGCTGATTTTTCTGTAGAGATAGGGTACTGCTATGTTGTTCAGACTGGTTTTTTTTTTAAGCCTATTTTAACTCATTGACTCCTAAAACATTTGCAGCACTGTTACAGTCCCCACTTTATAGAGGAGAAAACTGAGGCACAGGAGGATTCACACAGCTAACGAGGGACCCAGCTGAGGCCCACAGGCAGGCAGGCACCCTGGACCTCCCACCTCCCAAGTCTTTACTGGGTACTAATGTGGTTTTGATATCTCTGTGACCCTGAGGTTTAGCGGACAACTGTACCCAGCTAGAATTAAAGACTTGGTTTTGAGTTCCTTATATTCATATTTATTTTTAGATTTCCCTACTATTCGGGGTGAGGACAAGGGTTTTTCAAGAATGTTGTTGAAATCAAGTCTGTTTTTTACAAGAAAGGAATGATAGTACAAAGTGATGAATGTTGAAGAAAATAGGGAGTGCGTAATCGTTGAAAGGGGAAAATTGCAGCTATGGGCGGGGGGAAAGGCACCAGTGACGGAAGTCCGAAGAGCATTATCCAGGGTGGCCAAGCACTCCACCTCTGCTCCCAGAGTTAAGCCTTTCCTGCCAGGGGGCCTAAGGAGCCTGAGGGAGGAGTGTGGACACAGCAGACAGGCTGGGAGGACAGTGGGCCAAACCAGGTCTGCTGTGGATTTTTGGCTTTTTTCCTAGAAAGCTGGCAACCCCAGTGCTCAATGTCCGCCAACGCAAAGCGGCAGGTCAGACAGCTGGTGTCTGGAGAACCTCAGGGAGAGATAGGAGGCTCTCGCAGACGTTCAGGGTGTGGTCTCCAACCCCCTCCATGATGCCCACCAACTCTCTTGCTCTCTGCTCCTCCAGGAAAAACCCTTGGAGTAGGTCTAGCCTCCCTGGGACTGTTTTTCTGTTTATTAAATTGGGATTTAATTTTTTTTTTTTTCTTTTTTGGTTTTTGACACGGAGTCTCACTTTGTCACCCACCCTTGGTAGAGTGCTGCAGCATTACAGCTCACATCAACCTCAAACTTCTGGGCTCAAGTGATCCTTTAGCCTCGGCCTCCCAAGTAGCTGGTACTACAGGCGCCAACCACAGTGCCCAGCTATTTTTAGCGATGGGAATCTCACTCTTGCTCAAGCTGGTCTTGAACTCCTGAGTTCAGGCAATCCACTGGCCACAGCCTCCTAGAGTGCTAGGATTACAGGCATGAGCCACAGTGCCTGGCCTTAAATTGGGAAATTTTTTGAATGCCTGACCTCCTGCCATCATAGGACAGGGTGAGAAAGGGCAACATGACAGAAAAGGGTTTCAGATGTTTGTAGCATGCTCGGGGAAGGAATGAAGAGGGATATCCCTTCCACTCGCCGCCACTCCCAAATCTAGCCTGTCAGGAAATCCAGTGCTTTCATATAGATCCAGAATCTTCTCACTTCTCCCTGTCATCAGGTCCCAACATGGTCTAGCTCTGACCTATCTCCTGACCTTGTGGCCTTGTTCCCATTTCACAGTCTGTTCCCCTGTGCACACCTGAGTCAGAGTATGCCCCTCTTCTGCTCAAGAACCCTCCATGGCTCCCACTGTTCTTGGAGCAAAACCCCAAGTCTCCCCATGATCTCAAAGGCACATCCTACCCTGCTGCCTCCTTGTTTTGTCTCTTCTCTCCCCCCACAGATCCTGTTTTCCTTGTGGAAAACACCCTGGCATAGTCCAACACAGGGCCTATAGTGTTGGAAATGTTCATAGCCCCAAGTAACCTCAGGGTTCCCCTCCCTCCTCTCCTTCAAGTTTTTGCTCAAACATCCTTTGCTCTACCCCTCGTTCACAATGTGAGCCCCTCTCATCCTCAGCATCCCCAGCACTTCTGGGCTTTCTTGAGTCTCTCTAGCCTTTGTCACTGCCTCCCCATCCTCATCTAATTTACCTACTTCCCCTCTCTACTGTCTGCCCCCCAGCACCACTAGACTGTCAGCCCCAGGGGCAGGACTTTTTTGTGGTATTCAGCACAGAGCCTGCACCAACTAAGGGTTTCATACCCCTCATGTGGTCACTTATCCTCCACTGAAGGAAAACCCCTCAGGCTTCCTCTCCCAACACCTGCTGGGATATGTGCACATGTTCCTCCTCCTTCTCTCTGTCCTGAAGAACTTTCAGCCCCACTGACCTATTTGGCATCCCTTGGACAACCTCGTGACTTTTGTTCTGCAAGGATGGGAGGCAGGGACGCAGTCCCCTTTTGTCATATGGGGAATTGGAAGCTGGGGTAGGGGACATTGGGCCACTGGTCCAAGGTCGCCCAGCTTGGAAGTGGCTGAGCCAGGGATTTAGCCAGTAATATTAATGGTCTTATTAATTCTATTATATCAATATAATTAATTATTATTATTACAGTTGCAATAACAGCAACATTGCTATAGTGGACGACAGCGTTCATCTAATGCCTGCTGTGTCCTTAGCCCTCTTCTAAGCACTTCATAGGGACTGAACTCACTTATCCTCCCAAGAGCTCCAGCAAGTAGGGACTGTGATTTCCAACTGACAGATGAGGAAAGTGAGGCACAGATTGGTGAAATGACTTCTGTGGCGTCACAGAACACCTCCTCTCCCTGACCTTTATCAGATGGCCCAGGTAAACCCTGCCTTTTCCCCTTTTGGGCTGTGTGGTCTTGGGTAGGTGAAGGGGGGAGGGTGGCCCCGGCAGGCCTCAGTTTCCATCTGGGAACCAGTCAGCACTTCTCTAGGTGCCCATGAAGATCACAAATGCATTGTGCGGGTGTAGCTGGGAGTGGACACTCAGTAAATAACAAGCATTGGTGTCAGGCTGATTTCAGGGCTTCAGGAACCTTCCCTGTGCTGTTCTCTGTAGTTGGAGAGAGACCAGGGGATCCTGATGTCCTGTGCCTTCCTAACCCCACAGCTTCTTATGCCCCCAGCCTGTGCCCAGCAACCACATAAGCCTTTTCTGAAGCAGTGGGTCAGATGGGGTCTCTGGGTGGAGGGGGGCATAACAGGATGCCCCCAGCTTGGAGACAATGGCAGAGGAAGGGGCTGGGCAGCCCCCACACGGATGAGCCGGGCAGCTGGCTCCAGGAGGGCGGCGCAGCTATTGTGCGACCAGACAGCTGTCCCTGAGCCAGGAAGCCCCAGAGAACGGGGAAGAGGGTGGGAGACCACTGGCCAGCCCTGACCCCCAAGTTGGGGCAAGCCCACAATGGCCTTTTTGTCTCCTCCTGCAGGCTGAACGCCTGGGTTCCCCAAGCCTTTTTTGCCTGTCCCCACAACCAGAGGTTACCTGGCCGGGATACTTCTCGTGTAAGACCTCACCCAGCCCAGCTGGCATTCTCCTAACGCCTTGCTCCAAACTCATCCCAGCCCGGCCTGGGGAGTTTGCAGGCAGCACAGAGCTAGGCCATATTTATAGTTCCCTGGTGCTGCTGAGCAAGCTCCTAAATATAGAAGTCGAGTTATTTGGGCTTTCGGCGCTGGAGCAGAGTGGGAGGGAGGGAGCATGGCACATGCGTCTTCCCCGCCCCACTTGCCACATGCACCAAGACCACACAAGAGCTAGAGCTACAAGGATCTCTGGGGACAGAACAGGGGTACAGAGAAAGAACCCAAACACAGAGAGAAGAGAAGCAAGAGGTGTGATGTTTCAAAAAGACTAGGCAGCGGACCCTGTGCTTGCTCCTGGGTGGAGGAGAAGGGGTTCCAGCACCTGAATCCTCTTCTTTCTCCTCAGTTTCCTTTCCCCACAACCCACTGTGATGAGAAAAGTGGGGTTGAGTTTGTCATTTCAGTGTTCTCAGCTTCTAGGAAATGAAGCTATTCAGGAAGCTGCAGGGGCACCCCCTGAACCCCAAACAAACTCTTAGCACCTAGCAACTCACTTCCCCTTCCCCATAGGCAGGCATAGGCAGGCACTGAGCTCACTGGGCGGGCTGGGGGCTGGTGACGCAGGGTGGGAGGTGGGGCTATAAATAGATGCTATATAAGCAGCTACAGGGACAGCAGGGCGGGTGGTGGCTTGAGCGGAGGGGCTGGACCCCAGAATGTCCCCACCGTCTTGCCCCTTCCTAGCCATCACTAAGATTTGGGGTGGTAAGGAGGATCCCAGAGGGAAGTTGCTTAAAAGGGTAACATCATTCATTCTTTAGGGCAGAACATTAACATGATGGTCATTAAGACATTAACAAAACCTGAAAGTTTCCTCAATGTAAATGCTTAAAGGGGTTGGAATATTATACAACCTTGAAAATGAACTTCAGGGGTGAGCAAGGCAATGGATGTGTTTCCATAACACATTCCTTGCTCTGTTTTTTTGAAACAGAGTTTCACTTCATTGCCCTCGGTAGAGTGCCATGGCGTCATAACTCGCAGCAACCTCAAATTCTTGGGCTCAGCCTCAGAATGGGGGAGCCTCAGCCTCCCAAGTAGCTGGGACTACAGGTGCCCACCACAACACCTGGCCATTTTTTAGAGACAGGGCATCAATCTTGGTGAGGCTGATCTCTAACTCCTGAGCTCAGGTAATCCACTCACCTCAGCCCAGATATGCTGAGATTACAGGCATGAGCTATCGCACCCAGCCAACACATTCCTTTCTTAATTTTACAAAATTGAAGGAAGTGGGAAAAAAAAATCTTCATTTTCAGCATGATGGTTTCATAGTAGCACCTTGCGCAGCAACAACAAAAAAAGAGTTCCCAAAGCTCCATAGGAAAAAGCCATGCTCACTACAAAGCTCAGACACAAAGAAAACGAAATGAGATTTTGTTTCAGCATAAAAACATATGTAAGAACACTTAAAAAAAATTAGACCAAACAGTCAGGCACAGTGGCTCAAAACCTGGCACTTTGGGAGGATGGAGAATGGCTTGAGGCCAGGAGCTGGAGATCAGCCTGGCAACAAATGCATGGTGAGGTCCTATCTCCACAGAAAATTTTTAAAAATTAGCTAGGTTTTGGGGTACAAACCTATAGTCCCAGCTAACTTCAGGGTTTTTGTTTGTTTGTTTCTTTGTTTAGAGACAGAGTCTCACTTTATTGCCCTCACAGCTCATAGCAACCTCCAACTTAGGCGATTCTCTTGCCTCAGCCTCCCATCACTTTAGATTTTGTTAACATTTTTTTTAATTTTAAAAAGCTTAAAGATTTTAATGTTTAAAGATTTTAAGAGAAACAGTGAGAGGAAGCAAAAGAGATGGAACCAGGAGGGTAGGGAAGCCAGGTGGAAAAGGGGAACAGCTTGGGAGGTGGCACTGGGGGAAGGGAACTGACAGCCACCAACAGGAAGTTCTGCAGTCCTGAGCTGGGAACACTGTGTGACACTTGGTGACATTTCTGTCACTTTGTTGCAGCTCTCAGTTTCTTCCCCATTTTGCAAAGGCTTCAGGGTACAGCGGGCTGGGTGGGGCTGAAGCCCGTGGGGCTCAGGCTTGCGGGGGAGGCAGTGCAAGCATCCACAATCCTTCCCTTGACTTGCAGGGGAGAAAGGGGGTTTAGGCTGGTTGCCTGGGTCAGTCTCCCCCAGACTCAGTTTCCCCATCACGGCCTCTTCTTGCCATGGGTTTTCTGGGTCCTGGGAAATAAGGCCACAGATGGCACTGACAGTCACAGCAAGTCCCAGAAAGAAGCAGCATGTTCCAAGAGCCAAGGACATTAGTAAGCGTAAACCCACCCGCTCCTGGAACACTCTGCTCATTAGATTGGGGTCTTCCTTGGACAGTTTAGAGATTTTTCAAAAAGTTAAACATAGAATTACTCTGCGACCCAGTGGTTTACTCCTAGGTACACACACCCAAGAGAACTGAAAGCAGAGCTGAAACAGATACTTTGTACACCCACGTTCATAGCAAGCACAACTCACAATTGCCATAAAAAGCAATTTTTTAATTCATCCATAAAAAGGAATGAAGCACTGATCCATGCTACAACGAGCCTCACAAACATGATGCTGAGTGAAGGAAGCCAGACCCCAAAGGTCACATATTGTCTGATTCCATTTATATGAAATGTCCAGAATAGGCAAATTCATAAAGACAGAAAGCAGATTAGTGGTTGCCAGGGGCTGGGGGAGGGGGACTGGGAGTAGGGAGTGACTGCTAATGTGGATGGAGTTTCCTTTTGGGGTGAAGAAAATATTCTAGAACCAGATAGAGATGTTGGTTGCACAACATTGGGAATGTACTAAATGCTACTGAATTCTTTGCTTTATTTTTATTATTTCTTTTACACACTTCCCACTTCATGGAAGAATTATTCCCTTTAAAAGGGTTCATTTTATTTTATGTGAATCTCACCTCAGTAAAAGAAAAAAGAAATGAGCGGCGCCTGTGACTCAGTGAGTAGGGTGCTGGCCCCATATACCGAGAGTATATGCAACAACAAAAAAAAAAAGAAAGAAAGAAAGAAAAAGAAAAGAAATGAACAGGTCAAAGTTGTGTGCCCTAACCCCGCCCTGGGCATCTTGCCTGTCTCCACTGCTTTTGTGTGGCTCACAGATTGTCCTTTAGTTAATCTTTCCACAGCACTGAGATGAGGTAGGCATTTACTCTTCCTTTTACAGAGTCGACAGTCATGCATTCACTCAACAAACACTGCATGCCAGATGCTGTTCTAGGCACCGGAAGATCCAGGTGTGAACATGCCAGGCCAAAACTTCTGCCCTTGGTGCTGAGATTCAAGTGGAATATTGAAATAGGAACATTATGGAGAATGTTAGGCCATTAGTCAGGTTAGCAAAGGAGGAGTAGGTGATGGGGGTTGCCAAACTAAACAGGGCTGTCACAGAAGGACTCAAAGAGGAGGGGATGTCGAGGAAAGGCTTGAACAAGGGAGGGAGGAGCCATGAGAAACTCTGTGGAAGGGTGTTCCAGGCAGAGGAAAAAGCCACGCAAAGGCCCTGGGGCTGGGGTACTCCTGATGGTGTGGAAAGGTCAGGAGCCGAGGTAGGAGAAAAGAGGAGGGAGAAAGTGGGGTGGGATTGTGCGCAGGATTTCTGCATATTCAATGCCTAGCAAGGCACAAAGTCTCCCCAGCTAGCACAAACTCCCCCACAGGCAGCTGCCCACTCGCCTTGTCCCATGTCCGTGTGTTGTTGTCAGAGGAAGACACAGAAAGGTTGACTTGTGGATGCAGAGGGGATTTGCACCCAGCTCCTCTGGTCCCTAATGCAGGTCTGGCTTCTGTTAGATTGCTCCTGTGTCCCCAGGAGGTCACATCTGCTCCTTGGCCTTGTTCAGGACCTAAGTGGGTCCTTTCCTTACCCCCTAATCTGTGATGTCCCCTGATAAACACCTGGGGGGAGCCACCATGGTGCCTGACCCTTTACTCCTCACCAGACCTACCTGAACCTGCTCTAAGCCCTGGGTCTGATGCTTACAATCATGCACCAGGAAGGTCTAGGTGTCATTTCACAGGTGGGGAAACTGAGGCTAGAGTAGGGAAGGATTGCTCAGTGTTACACAGATGGGGACAGAGAGAGGGCTATCAGTGTACCCTATTGGCTCAGGGTGAGTTCCTGGGCCTGGACTCTGTCATGGTTCACCTGGGACAGCTTGGTCACCTCCCCGCTGGCCTCCCTTCGTAGGGTGCTTGAAAACACCTAAGTCAGGGCACTCTGACTCAAGAACCCTCCATCGCTTCCACCTCACTTAGAGCAAAACCCCCAAGTCCTCTCCACAGCCCACAAAGCTCAATACAATCTCTCCTGCTACCTCACCGCCCTCACTTCCTCCCACACTCTCCTTGTCACTCACTCTCTCCGGCCACACTGGCCTCTTTTTCCTCGTCCTCCCTCGCTGCAGGCACACTCTCCCTTCAGGCTCTTTGCACAGGCTGTTCCCTCTGACTACACTGACTGCTCCAAACATCCACACATTCCCTGCCCCCACCCTGCTATTTTCTTTTAGGTCTTTCTTTAAACATCACCTCCTCACTGAGGCCATCTATGACTGCCTTTACCTTTATAATTACAGCCGTGTCAACTTTTCCTTTTTCCCAGTAGGCAACGTCCTTCTAAGTCAAGGGGCAACCTCTGCTCTTGTATCTCCTGTTCACGTACGCCTCCCTCCCGCATGCCTGCCTCGGTTTTGGCTATATCCCCTGACTCCTCAACAGTGCCTGATACACAGCTGGTGCTCAAGAAAGGTGAAATAAATGAATGTCAAAGTCTGAGCTTATTACAGCTATATCTTTGTCACCTTTAAAGACCTCAGTTTTCTCTTTCAGTTTTTATTTCTTTTATTTCTTTTTTTCTTTTTTTGAGACAGACTCTCACTATTTCGCCTTTGGTAGAGTGCCATGGTGTCACAGCTCACAGCAACCTCAAACTCTTGGGCTTAACTGATTCTCTTGCCTCAGCCTCCCAAGTAGCTGGGACTACAGACACCCATCCACAACACCCAGCTATTTTTTGTTGCAGTTGTCATCATTGTTTAGTAGGTCCAGGCTGGTTTCGAAACTGCCAGCCTCAGTGTATGTGGCTAGCACCGTAACCACTGTGCTATGGGCGCCGAGCCTCAGTTTTTATTTCTTTTCCTTTGCGTCTCTCTCTTGAAAAAAAATGTTTTTAAAACAAAAAGAGCAGTGTCTTTGATCCTGGGCTGGAATGGAGGGGTGAGGCTATAGCTTACAGAGTGCTGGGAGTCCTGGCTCAGCCCTGAGAGTGAGCAAACCCTTACATTTTGCACCTGGGTCTCTCCTCCTCCTCACCCTACTCTCGGCTCTGAGCCTTCAATAGGCAGCAACATGAACCAAATTTACCCTACCCCCACCCCTATGACTATAGGTCCTTTTCCTGTCATTTTCTACTTATGGAAATGGCCCTCGTTTCTTTTTGTGGTGGAAGCATAAAAGTTTCATTCCAAATACATTCATTTAAGAATTTTAAAAAAGGAAAAGCAAGTTGATTGAAGGAAAAATCTGTGGTTCATGGAGATGCTCCAAGTGCTGGCGGTGGAGAGGAATGGATGACGTGTGTGAGCTTCAGATCAACTCCATGCAGCAGGCGTGACGTTGCCTTAGCCAAAATTGTCCTCCGTGTGGTGCTACCATGAGTTGGGGGGGGGGTGAGGCCCCTGGGGGCAAACAGTGTTGATTTTTCTGAGTGGTCCAATAAGGAAGCATTTTTCTCAGGGCATTTCCTGCCAGCACCCCCAGATAAACAAGGATGTCACTAGGACTTTCTGCGGCCCTTGGTGTGGGTCTTAGTGACAAAGGTCAGTGGCAATCTGGCAATCCTCTCATGGATATGCTATTTCCATGACAGCTTTTGGTCCCCAGACTTCTGCCCCAAACTAGGAGCCTACCCTAAAGATCCTGTTAGCTGCCTGCCCACCCATGAGGCCAGCCAACCCTGGCATTGGCAAGAAAATCAATGCTCATGCCCTGAGCATCCATTGAAAAAGAATCATCAAAATATCAGGCCATGGACAAAGGGCCAAAAGTGACTTGAAAAGCTACTAAACATTACTAATCATTAGGGAAATGCAAATCAAAATCACAATGAAACACAACCTCACACCCATTAGATGGCTACTATCCCCAAACCAGAAAATAATAAGTGTTGGCAAGGAAGTGGAGAAATTTGAACACTTGTGCAGTATTAGTGAGAATGTAAAATGGTGCAGCCACTGTGGAAACCAGAGGTTCTTCAAAAAAGAAAGTAAGAAAGAAAGAGAGGAGGGAGGGAGGGAGGGAAAGAAGGAAGGAAGAAAGGAAGGAAGGAAATAAAAGAAAAAAGAAAGAAACAGAATTACCATGTGATCCAGCAATTCTACTTCTGGGCATATCCCCAAAAGAACTAAAAACGAGGTTCAAAGAGATATGTGTACAACCATATTTGTAGCAGCATTATTAAAAATAGCTGAAAGGGGCGGCACCTGTGGCTCAGTGGGTAGGATGCCGGCCCCATATAGTGAGGGTGGCGGGTTCAAACTCGGCCCCAGGCAAACTGCACCCCAAAATAGCCAGGTGTAGTGGCGGACGCCTGTAGTCTCAGCTACTCGAGAGGCTGAGGCAAGAGAATCGCTTAAGCTCAGGAGTTGAAAATTGCTGTGAGCTGTGACGCTGCAGCACTTTACTGAGGGCAATAGAGTGAGACTCTGTCTCAAAAAAGAAAAAAAAATAGCTGAAAGTCTAGGCAGCACCTGTGGCTCAGTGAGTAGGGTGCCAGCCCCATATACCGAGGGTGGCAGGTTTGAACCTGGTCCCGGCCAAACTGGAGCAAAAAAATAGTAGGGCGTTGTGGCAGGTGTCTGTAGTCCCAGCTACTCTGGAGGCTGAGGCAAGAGAATCACCTAAGCCCAAGAGTTGGAGGTTGCTGTGAGCTGTGACACCACAGCCCTCTACTGAGGGCGACAAAGTGAGACTTTGTTACACACACACACACACACACACACACAAAAAAAAAAAAAGAATAGCTGAAAGTCTAGGGCAACGGCGTTTCCATGGACAGGTGAATGGGTAAACAACATGTGATATACACACATCATATGCTGGAATGTTATTCAGCCTTAAAGAGGAAGGAAATGCTGACACATATAACATGAATGAAACCTGAGGGCATTATGCTAAGTTAAATAAGCCAATCACGAAAGTGCAAATACTGTGTGATTCCACTTACATGAAGTAACTAAATTAGTCAAATTCACAGAAACAGAAAGTAGGATGGTAGATGCCAGGGGCTGGGGGAGGGGATAATGGGGAGTTGTTTTGTGGGTACAGAGTTTCAGTTTTGCAAGAAGGATTAAGTTCTGGAGATGGATGGTGGTGATGGTAGAACAACAATGTGAATGCACTAAGTGCCACTGAAGTGTGCTCTTAAAATGGTTAAGATGATACATTTTATATTATGTGTATTTTATCACAATTTTAAAATAATCCAGGCATAGAGCATTAGGACAGAACTGAGGCAGGACTCCCTAGTCTGTGCGTCAGGGTTGGTCAGTCCCTCCAAGGAGTCAATACCAATTATACCCTTGACCTCTCCAGGGGATCCTGCAATGGTCATTGGGGCTCTTTTTCCTTCCTAGGAAAATGTAAGCAAGCATTGCCCTTCCCACTTGTGTGTCCATGTGACTTGCTATGATCAATGAAATGTGAGCAGTGTTAACACATAGTACTTCTGAGTGGAAGCTTTTAAGAGCTGAGCACATCCAGCTATATTTTCTTTCCTTCTGCTGTGGGAACCACCAATGGGCCAGATGGTGGTCGGGTGAGAAGGGAAATCTCTGATTTTTAAGCCCCTTAGATTTGGAGTTTGCTTGTTATTGCAGCAGAACTGAGCCTGCCTGTCCTCTCTCAGATGTGGCAGCCGAATCTGTTGGTCCTCCCTCACCCGTAGTCCTCTTCTGTGCATGCTATGGCTTCATACCCCAGGCCTGGAACTAGGTGCAGCAAGATAGGCACTGGCCTCAGGAGGAAAATTTCAGGGGGTGTCAAAGAACTTGATAGTTAGAAGAAATGCTATTTTAATGTGATTTTTTTAACTCAAGATTAATGCAAAACTCCATAATGAATAAAATAGCACAATACACATATTACTTAATTTAGTTTTTTGACATGAAGGGTCTTCCTATGTTGTCCAGGCTGGTCTCAAACTCCTGGGCTTAAGTGATCCTCTTGCCTCAGCCTCCAAGTAGCTGGGATAAAGGTAGCCCCCACCACCCCACTTGTTTTAAATAAAAACAAGACCAATAACAGGGCTGTAGTGAGACATATCAGAGGCTGCAGCAAAGGGAAAAATTCAGTCACCTCACTCTGGTCCTACTTCTGATCAACACCCACAATGTTCTGCCTGGGGGTTTTCCCTGGGCTACATGGCTATGGGAATGGATTTTGGCAGGGAGTTAACTTCCCTGGGAATAACCCTCTATCAGCTTTGGTGATTACATCATACCCCAGCTCCTTTGACCCTCATGTTGGGTGGCTCTAGGAAGTGTGTATCTTGAGAGGTCCCCAGAGGGGCTGAGTCTCAGTTGCCCACTGTGGCCATGTGCTCGTTCATACTTTCTGGATTTACTGCATTACCTGCCCCCTATCACTTCCTTTCTTCCCTACTGGAACTTCCCAGGATCCCCCTCTTATGAAGTCCCTGCACCCAAAGCTTTGTCTCAGGCTCTGCAGTAAGGGGTAGCCAGCTCAAGTATATTTATTATAATTTTTTTTTTTTCAAAATGGCAAAAGCTTTAACTCTTAATTTCCCTAATTTCAGGCTAAACCTGTTGCACTTATTATCTCTTGCTGTGTAACAAATTACCTCCAAAGTGAGGGACTTAAAATAAACAGCAAACTGTTATTAGCTCATGGTTTCTGTGGGGTCAAGAATCAGGTGTGGCTTAGCTAAGTTCTTTGTTTCAAAATCTCTTCCAGGCTGTAGCTGAGATGTTGGCTGGGGCTGCAGTTTCATCTGAAGGCTTGATTAGGGAATGATCCACTTCCAAGTTCACTCACATATTGCTGGCAGGATTTTGTTCCTTACTGACGGTTGACTGAAGGCCAGCTGCCCTCACTTCCTTTCCATGTCAGCCCATCTATAGCACAGCTTGGAACATGCAGCTGGATACATCAGTGTGTGTGTGTGTGTGTGTGTGTGTGTGTGTGAGAGAGAGAGAGAGAGAGAGAGAGAGAGGGAAAGAGAGAGAGAGAGAGAGAGAGAGAGGAATGCAAGCAAGATGGAAGTCTGAATTATTTGTAACCTAATATCAGAAGTGACATTTCATTACCTTGTCATGTTCTGTTTTTAGAAGCAAGTCAGGGTCCAGCTTATGCTCAAGGGAAAGGGCTCACACAGATTGCAGATACTAGGAGGTGAGAATCTCAGGAGACTCATGGAGTCTGTCTCCTTCACCTGCTTTCTTCCAGTTTTCCCCTTCTTAGTGTATGGCTCTACTGCCAGCTCTGTTGGGTTCAGGCTCCCGGTGAGGGATGCCCTCCTGGGCTCCACTCTTGCAGTCATCCTATCCGCGAGGTCCTCTAATCTGCTCCAGCTGGCCTCACATCTTTCCCTTACCCTGGGCTGGCTTTATTGGCCTTCTTTTCTTGGAAATTCAGTCCCAGCATAGGGCCTTTGCACGTGCTATTCCTTCTGCCAGGAATTCTCTGCCCCCAGATATCCACATGGCTCCCCCTCCAGGGACTCTCAGAAGATGAAAACCTAGGTGCCAAATGGGGCTATAATCTCATCTGAAGGCTGATTGAGGAAGGAGCTACTTGCTTCTGGCCTTAGCTCCAACATGAACTCCTTAAAGACATATTCTTAGTGTACTATAAAATTTAGCCCTGTGCAGCCAGGCATGGTGACTCATGCCTGTAATTCCAGCACTGTGGGAGGCCAGGCAGGGAAGGCCCAGGAGTTTGAGACCAGTCTGGGTAACATGGAGAAACTTCATCTGTACAAAAAAAATTAAAAATTAGCCAGGCACGGTGGCATACAACTATAGTGCCAGCTACTTGGGAGGATGAGGCTGGAGGATCACTTAAGCCCAGGAATTTGACTTTGCAATGAGCTCTGATCACATCCAGCCTCTGTCACACAAAGAAAAAAAAATTAGCCCTGTGCAGTAAAGAGTTAACTCAGTGGGGAGGTGGGGCACAGTGGCTCACACCTGTAATCCTAGCATTCTGGGCAGCCAAGGTGGGTGGATTACCTGAACTAACAAGTTTGAGACCAGCCTGAGCCAAAGTGAGAC
>CAUYPK010151235.1:0-12470 GCA_963574355.1 Loris lydekkerianus | reverse complement strand
TATAAGCCGCTGCTGTACCAATAAAATTTGAGGCTCGATCAGACTGTTGTCCTGCCTCCATTTCTCGCGCCCCTTGTCCGATCTCATTTCTCTAGGTGATCTCTTCGGTTCCACGTTGTTTGTCCCGCGGGTCGGGACACTATAATTCCTTTACTAGGTATATACCCAGAAGACCAAACATCACACTATAATCTGTACCAGAAGGCTTATTGCAGCACAAATCATAATTGCTAAGTCATGGAAGAAGCCCAAGTGCCCATCGACCTGGGAATGGACTAGCAAATTGTGGTACATGTATACCATGGAATATTACGCAGCCTTAAAGAAAGATAAGAGACTTTACCTCTTTCATGTTTATGTGGATGGAGCTGGAACATATTCTTCTCAAGAATTCATATCTCAAGAATGGAAGAAAAAGTACTCAATGTACTCAGCCCTACTATGAAGCTAATTTATAGCTTTCACATGAAGGCTATAACCCAACTATAGCACAAGAATATAGGGAAAGGGCCAAGGGAGGGGTAGGGAGGGGGAAGATTGGGGTGGAGGGAAGCTGTACATTTTTAAAATGAAGAACACCTTCAAATAGTTAATGATCATGGTGTTCTAAGGTCTTTTTTATTTTACTAATGTAATATATAAAAATAAGGTACTAAAATTTCACAGGACAAATTTTCTACAGCTTCCTTGATAGAGAAACACACCCAAATTATATTGCATTATACTTCTTTATTTTTATAAATGGAGTTCACACTACTCATTTCTTCAAGTTACACTGTCATTGTATTTTTGTATCAAGTTTAATCCTGGAATAAGATGTAATAGGATATTTTCAGAATCTAAGGGTTGATTTTTAAGCCCACTGACTTCAAATTTTCTTCCCTTTATAGGGAGGATAGAACTATTCATCTTACCCAAGCTTTTAGGCTTTGGGAATCTTGTGTATTCCACAAGTCAAAACAATCACCACCATCTCCCATGGAGTCCTATCTTACTTCTTAGCTCCTTTCCAACACTTTAAGATCATAAACATCTATTAGGTGTGCAAGATTCTGTGCTTGCTGCTGAACATACACTTTTTGTTTGTTTGTTTGTTTGTTTGTCACCTTCAGAAGAGTGCCATGGCATCATAACTTACAGCAACCTTCAACTCTTGGGCTCACGCAATTCTCTTGCCTCACCCCCCCCCCCCAAGTAGCTTGGACTACAGATGCCTGCCACAATGCCCATCTATTTTTTTATGTGTTTGTTTTAGCAGGTCAGGGCCGGATTCGAACCCACCAGCCCTGGTGCATGTGGCTGGCACCCTAAACAATAAGCTACAGGCACTGAACCTGAACATATATATTTTTAATGTTTCAATAAAATATTAGAATAATACTTAAGTATCCATACTTTATAGACTGTAATAATAAACTTCATAAAGGTAAAATTTGACTTGTCCAAGTCTTTATAATAGGTAAATAATATAACTAGAATTCGAGCCTAGATCTTTTCTATCCTATAGCTTCTCTTCTTTCTGGGCCTTGAAACGCTGTGATACTTTAACTCATTGTTTCACTTGTCGTTGTTCTCATTATTATTGTTATATTTCATTATATTTAGTTAACCCATTCCATATGAAGTCAGAAAAACAACTGTATTTTTTTTTTTTTTTTTTTTTTTTTTTTGCATTTCCTAGCTTAGTATCCTTCCTGTAATATAATGTAATACTAAACTAGGACAACTAAAGAAAATACATCTTTCTGCCTGTTCTTTACCTCTCTGTCAGAAAGCAGGCTATAGCTTGGTACATTGCTAAGCACAGTGGCCCATGCATTTCCAACTCAGGGTCCTGCGAGCCTGACACCTACTTGTAAATAGTATGAAGAAATGCAACCTGTGTAGGGCTGATATATCACAACTACTGTATTAGATCTCATTTCTCTTTACCAATATTTAGACACATCTTAAGGAAAATTAAAAAAAAAAATTATTGGTACCTTTACATCATTATATTGATGTCATAAAATTTGAAATTTCCGATTTTGAATCAAAAGTTTAGTTTTTAGTATCTCAATCAAGAAGCAGTACAATTAATCAAAGTATATTTGTAATCTGCTAACATGGCTTTTCCATTTTAACAGTAGCTTGTTTATGTCAGAAGTGAGGAAGTCTGGAGAGCAAGAGGCAATGAAATCATAAAAGGTATTTTCCACAGCTTATTGAGAATTAGATACATTTCCCTGCAAGAAGTGGTACAAAGCCTTGAACAAGTTGTAGTCAGTTGATGCAAGGTCTGGTGAATATGGTGCATGACAGTTTCCAAGTCCGGATTCTGTAGTTTGAGTAGCATGTATTTGAGGGTTGACTTGCAAGACGATTGGCCTGTCTCTGTTGACCAATCTTGGCTGCTTAAATCACAAGCATCTGCAGTAGACATCAGCTATAATTGGTTGACCGGTTTTCTTTCATGGATCTGCAGGGGATAATACCAACGCTGGACAACCAAACAGACATCATTACCTTTTTATGATGACTATTATTTTTTTGGACTGTGTCTTGGCACTTCATCTTTATCTAATTATTGTATATATTTCATAGGTAAAGTTTAAATCATAGCCCTTTGTCCGGGGGTGTGCTGTATAACTTTACATTGTGTATCTTAGGTGAGAACTTACCAATCACCTTCCCTCTGCCCCTTCTCTATTTCTCTCCCCTGACCTGATTTGAATTCAGTTGTGTTCTCTCCTCTGGGAGTGTAATTGTAATTGTTTATCTATTGGTTTTATATTAGTTCTGTATAATTTTGATGTTTACTTCTCCATTATTGTGATACTTTACTAAGAAGAATATTCTTCAATTCCATCCAAGTAAACACAAAATATATTTTTTGAATATTTCAATTCAATCTGCTTCAGTGGCCCATATCTCTACCAACAATTCTCCTGAAGACATATCTCTTTATATAGAAATTCAATACACGTACTTTGAGATTATCAGTCTTCCATGGACCACAAAGTAAATTCCCATTCATTGACTCAATTTAATCATAATTCTTACCAAAGACTCTATAGATCAAAGCATATTTGGATTTGATCTTTCACTGGTAGAAGAAGGGCAATAGACTCTTCTTATCCCGACATATTCCAGGCTTTCTAGATCTCTTTTTACTTGCTCAAAACTAGCACAGTTTTTCTGACCTAATCTAATTCGTATAGTATATTCTCCAATACCATTAATAAAACACAATTCCTTCTAGTGATTTTCTTTCAAGAATTTCTCTGGCCTGGGCCATAACTTCATTACATATATGTTGTGACCTCAAATTTTCTCAGATAGTGGGTTTAACAGATGCTTAGCCATAATATTACATGGCTACTTTTATCCCAACCTCTAAACATTCTTTGCTGTGTACCATGTGGCTTCAAAACCACTCTTAAATATTTCAGGTTATCTTTGGTCAGCTTGTTCAGAGCTTAAGCTACTTAATAAATCCCTAAATCTCAAAGGCCTGGGACAATAAACATTAACTTCTCACTCATAAGATGCAGGCTTTATAAAGAGTTTGTGCTATGAGCTGGCAACGTTTTTGTTCAGTTCATAAAAAATCTTTTACATTCTGCACTTTGAAAAAGCCGTCTCTAAGGTGACATTAAAGGGCTTTTGAGAGGGTTGTAAGAGTCATGATAGAGCAGCGATATGGCCTCTGTTACAGTTTCCCCATCCAGTTCAGCATAGAGCCTGTATTTGTATTCAGACCTTACCTTGGTTTTGTGACTGCACAGTTCTGCGCGGAAGAAATGTGGGCTTTGTTAGGACTTTTAGAGGTAGGGAAAAGAGAAGCATTTACTTTGAACTGATTCTAAAAGGATTTATTTTCCTACAGTTCTCGTTGGGCTTTTTTTTTTTCCCACCAGAGCAGTTACTGTGTCTCTGTGTGTTCTTACCTTCTTGATTTGCTTCACCTTTTCCAGATCAGTATTTATAAAGTTTACAAATGAGAATTAATTCTATTTTTCTAAATTTTAAAAACATTAACTCTTTCAAAAGTACTCAAAAATGCAATAGTCTTGCATACATGAGCATACATTTTGTTCTTATTTTTCATTCAATCTTTCATATTTGTCCCTATAGTTGAGAATAAGTCTTTGCTCTAAAATGCAAATTTCTCTAGTCACATCATGTGACACCTGATACATGTATAAGCACATGACAAGAAGTGAATAACTTTTCCCATTTAGAATTCTTTTAAGCATAAAATCTAAGAGAAGTGGACATTTCAGAATTTTGATGAATTATAGAAATCTATTCCTGGTACAAATTTTCCAACAATTCTGTTTTATTCCTCCATACTTTTGTTTTCTTTTTTATAATTATATACTTTGCTTCCCTCTTCTAACTAATGATTGTCCTTTAACGCACCGCTCAAAGATGTTTCCATCACTTGAAATTACTCCGTCCCTCCTCGCCCCCTCCCACACACTCCTGTGTTCTTAGATAATAGCAATTCTTCCTTAGTCACCTTTGAATGTCTAGCCACTGCACAATTCTTGGCCATTATTGAGTGTCTTGGGAGTATGTTTTCTTTTACTTTTATATATAAAGGAATGGGAGCTCAAACTGGTAGGATGACTTGTTTGATATCACGGTCAACTAGCAGAAATAGCAAGAGATGAATCCAAATATGCTAATTTTCAATGTAGTGTTGTTTAATTAATATATATATAACATACATGAGGACATGCAGTACAAAAATAAAATTAGAACCATGGAATATCACACTGTATTTCTGCGCTCTTAAAAAGGAGTTTCTGGAAAATGTGTCATTTTTTCTAATTTGACTCTCTGTATTAATAGTACTAGGTTTTATGTTGAAATTGTGGTGTTTAAAAGCAAGGATGAAATTGTATCCATTTTAAATCATACAGAACCTTTTTAATTTTTAAATTATGCTTTTATTTTATTTATTTAATTTTTTTATTATTATTATTGTATTTATTTATTTATTATTTATTTTTTTTTTTTGCAGTTTTTGGCCGGGGCCAAGTTTGAACCCGCCACCTCCAGTATATGGGGCTGGGGACCTACTCCTTTGAACCACAGGTGCTGCCCCTATGCTTTTATTTTTTATATGAAGCTGGAACAATAGTGATTAGTGACTATTTTAAATTTCTATGTGTAAGACTTTTTGGTGCTATCAAATATCCACTTATGAAGACTGCTTATTTATTGTGCATTTTTATTGTACTTACAGAAAGGAAGTTTATAACACACAGAAAGAGACATTAGCAGCCAAAAGCCTATCCTCTTTGCCTTTAACCTCATAATGTTTCTGCAGTGAGTAGGAAATTTGGGTTACCTCCAGTGGCTAGTCAATGTGAGGAGGAAAGGCTTGCACTGGTTTCCTGAACCATCAGAATGTTTCACCTGAGTCAGCGCCTGAGGGAATGATGCTTTATTAGCTTTAGAGCTTCCACTGAAAATGTTCTGTCTCTGTTATTGTGACAACTGAGCAGTCAGTGGATAACGCAAAGATGGTCAAAGCAGGTTTACATATGCATGGTCTTTTATGTACTCAAAATTGCTTTCATATTGGAAAATAATATACACACACTTCAAAAAATATTTTGTGAATGTCACATGTTGAGGATATGCTCTGAATTTAAAGAAAATCTTCCCAGGTTACCTTTTATAACACATATACAGAGAGTTGAGTCTATAGGATAACATTCTCAAGAAACATAATTACAGAACATACAGCTTACATATTTCATTTATGTTCTTGTCTAGATGTCCTGTACAGCAGAAAAAGTGAATAAATTAGAAAGAAAACAAGACTAAACTCCATTATATAATACATGCCAGAGTTTTTGAGGATAGCAATTTTTAAAAAATCAACCACATTATCTATACAGATGTATAAAATAAATCCACCTAACAGTTACCAAAGAAGATAACCACTGAGAATTACAATCTAGGTTTTAAATGAGCAAATGGAGGCCTTGATTTTCTTCAGCACATCATATTCACAGATGGTATTTAACATACTCATGTAAAATTCTAGTTTACCAATGTCTAAGAATAATTAGTTAAAAATCATATCTCTACGCTCCGCTCCTGTGGCTCAAATGGCTAGGGCACTAGCCCCATACACCCGAACTGGCAGGTTTGGATCCGGTCTGGGTCTGCCAAATAATGATGGCTGCAACCAAAAAATAAAAATAAAAATAAAATAATTAAAATAACTGGGCGTTGTGGCAGGCACCTGTAGTCCCAGCTACTTGGGAGGCAGAGGCAGGAGAATCACTTGAGCCCAGGAATTGGAGGTTGCTGTGAGCTGTGATGCCACAACACTCTACCCAGGGCCACAGCTTGAGGCTCTGTCTCAAAAAAAAGTATCTCTAATTTACCTGAGTGGAAACTTCAAATATTAGGAATAATTGAGGGTTAGAAAGTCCGCAGACCTGGCAGAGTATCTGTAAAGTCACATGAAAGTCATGTATATGCAAACTTCAGATACTACATTAGAAATATAATATCCCCTGTGGGACTATTGTGAAGCAAATAAATAAAATATATAAATTGCCTGTCACATATTAGGAACTTATAAAATATTAGCTATTATCTTCCAGATTGACCTTTAGACCTGGAGTTTTCACACTCGTTTCTACATGTCCAAAGAGGCACAGGAAAACACTTCTGAGGCTAAAGGGTTAGTATAATTTTAAGGGAATCAATTTGAAACTCAAGTTTTTTAAATAACACTTTCTAAATTTTATCTGTATGTTGAAGCATCCATGTATCCCTGGGATGAATTCAAATTTATCGTGAAAAATAATATTTTTAATGTGCTGTTAATTTTTGCTTGCTAGCATTTTGTTGAGGATTTTCGTACCTATGTTCATCAGAGATACTGGCCTATAACTTTCTCCTATTGTGTCTCTGTCTAGTTTTGGTAGCAGAGTTTTTTGAGCCTCCTAGAATGAGTTGGGTAGTATTCCATCCTCTTCCATTTTTTTGAATAGTTTAAATAGGATTTGCATTAATTCTTCTCAGAATACTTCCTAGAATTCAGTAGGGAAGCCATAGGGTCTAAGGCTTTTCTTTGATGGGAAACGTTTTGTTACTGTTTTTATCTCATTGCTTGTTACAGTGTCCAGGAATTGACCATTTTATCTAGGTTTTCCAATTTATCAGCTTGTAGTTGCTCATAGTAGCGTCTAATGACCCTTTGCATTTCTGCAGTAGCCAGTTTAGTGTCTCCTTTCCATTTGTGACTTTATCTGTTTAGGCCTTCTCTCTTTTTTTTCTTGGTCTGGCTAAGGGTATGCCGTTTTGTTCATTTTTTCAAAGCAACAACTTTTTTTGTTTCTCCAATCTTTTGTAATGTTTGATATCAATTTTATTTATTCTTCTCTGAACTTTATTACTTTTATTACTTTTCTTCTACTAATTTTGGGTTTGGTTTGCCCTTCATTTTCTCATTCTTTGAGAAACAACACTAAGTAGTTTCTTTGATGCTTTTCTACTTTTGCTATGGAGGCACTTATTTCCATAAACTTTCCTCTTATCATCACGTTTTCTTATCCTTTATGTTTAGATTTATTATGTATTTATTTTCATTTATTTCAGAAATTTTTCAAATTTCCTTCTTAATCTCTTTATCGGGTCAATGTCATTCAGCAGAGTATAGTTCAATTTTCATGTGTTTGTGTGGTTTCTAATATTTCTCTTCATGGCAATTTCTAGTTTTACTGCATTTTAGACAGAGAAAGTATTTGGTGTGATTTTTAACTGTTTTGTATTTTTAAAGACTTGTTTGGTTCAAAATATTCAATTCAATCAATATGTGTATTATATATCATAACAACAGAGCAAATTAGAAAAGCTGTACAATCCTTTCGATTGGTGCTGAAAGAGCATTCAATAAAATTCAACATTCCTTCACGATGAAAACCATCAAAAAACTAGGTATAGAAGGAACTTATGTCAACACAAAGAGAGACATACATGACAAATTTATAGTACTATACTGAATGAGGGAAAAACTGAAAGCCTTTCTTCTAAGATTCAGAAGCAGACGAGGATGCCCACTTTCACCACTGACATTCAACATGGTACTAGAGTACTACCAAAGGAAATGAGATAAGAGAAAAAATAAATGTTAATCTAAATAGTGGTCTGTCAATTTTCTTTAGTTTTAAAAACTTTTTATTTTGTTAATTTTCTGCACACTTGTTTTGTTATTGATTTCATTTATTTTTGCTATGACCTTGGTTATAGCAGTATGTATATACGGGGTAGCAGTATGTATATACAGAGTACTGAAAATACTCTTATATTTTCAGTTCCTCTAGATGATTCATAATTTACATTGTTGATTTGTGATTTTTTCTGTTTTTTGGACATAGACGTTTATGACTATAAATTATCCTCACAGATTTTGGTCACATGTGCCCTTTTTTCATTTAGTTCAAAGAATCTTTTGATTTCCATCCTAATTATCTCTTTGATCCTTATCATTCTGCAGTAGATTGTTTAGTTTCCATAACTTTTTGTAGAGATGTTTCTTTTGCAGTTGCTTTTTAACTTTATTCCACTGCAGGTATGCATGGAATGATTTCTATTTTCTTGAATTTCTTGAGACATGTTTTGTGTTGTGGGATGGTGTCAATCTTAGAGAATGTTTCAGGAGCTGATGAAAAGAATGTATATTTTGTGGTTTATGGTAAGCCTGATTGCATCTTAGACATTAAAATAATAACTGAAATAATTACTGGGGGTAGTTAGGGAAATATGAACATGATGTGATGTAATTACTGTTAATTTTCTTGGTGGTGAAATGGTATTGAATTTATGCTACTGAATGTCTTTATTCTTAAGAAATTTGTATCAAAATATTTGGAATGAGGTGACATGATGCTCTCTACAGACTACCAATAGTTTCATATTGTAGATAGGAGGTAGGACACTCCTGTACAGAGATGTGTGAAGAACAATAGAACAACAAAGTATACGTGGCAACATTTTGACAATGAATCTGGTGAAAGGTATATGGGATAGTATTTATAAAAAATTTTAGTAGGTCTGAATATTTTCTAAATGAAAATATGGTGAACATGTTATATGTAACCACTCAGAAAAAATATGAAGGAATGCATGTTTTTCAACATCTTATAGGTATAGTGAAGAGAGGTATGTGACCAAAACACACTGAAGAAAACTCTTTAAGCAGAATTCTTTAAAAAGATATAGATATATTATTCATATGGAAAACCTTATCCAAACTTCAACATAAATAAAAGATGATCCAGTTCTAGGCTTTATCATGTGGTTTTATTCAGTGTAGATTTAATCTTTCTTGATAACTCTCAATAGAGTTAAAATTTGCCAGATTGTTTGCTTTCATGTATCACAGAAAGTACAAGATTAAGGCATTAAAAAACAGTTTAAGCTTCAATTTATTCTTAGAGAATAACTTCACAACTTTCTATTTCAGATGATAGCATGAAAAATAGCTCTTTGTTTTGCTAAATTCATCCAGCTTCACTGTGTATTCCAATGATCAACATATATCAAAGTATCAAGAATATTTGCTTATATTCTGTAGACAGATTATACCTTCAAAATCACATAAGTAATACTTTTAGGAAAAATCTAAAAAATAATTAACCATTTTATTCATTCTTTATGTTTTTCATAATATGCCTGTTTGCTCATCATATTTTATAAAATATTTATTTATTTCTTATGTAATTAAGATATATGTGCTATGAAGACAAGCCACAGAACACATTTTTGAGTTATACACAGTATTTTATTTTATTATTTTATTTTTATTTTATAATATTGAGGGAGTACAATCATTCTGGTTACATGATTTGTTTTTGTGTATCAAAGTTAGAATTGTGCTGTAACCACCTCCCAGACAGCGTGCATTGTACTGTGAGGTATGAATTTACCTGTCCCTTCCTCTCCTCTCCCACCTAATTGATTTCTACTGAGTTTTACTGTCTGTGTGGATGCTGATCAGATAGTTCCAATCTAATAGAGAGTATATGTGATGTTTGTTTTTCCATTCTTGCAATGCTTTACAAAAAGAATAGTTTTCAGTTCCATGGAAGATGTTACAAAAGGTATTTAGCTCACTGATGGGTTGCAAACTAATACAACCTTTATGGAAACAAGTATGGAGAATTCTCAAAGAATTTCTAGTTCTTCCCTTTGATCCCAGAATCCCATATTGGTAGATATTCAGTAGGTATCTACCCTGGAAAAAAAAATCATTTACCACAAGGACATTTGCACCAGAATGTTTATTGAAGCTCAATTCACAATTGCTAAATGTGGAATCAACCCAAGTCCCCATCAACCCATGAATGGATTAACTGTGGAATAGGTATACCATGGACTATTATATAGCCATAAGAAGAGATGGAGACTTTATATTTTTTGTGTTTATTTCAATAGAGTTGAAACACATTCTTCTCAGTAAAGTATCACAAGAATAGAAAAACAAGTATCCAGTGTACTCAATACTAACATGAGACCAATAGAGGATTGATGTATGCCCACACAGAAGAAAAACATGGGTATGTTCTAGTGAGGGGGAGGGGAAGAGAGTGGGGGTATAGATGGAGGAGGGAACATGATAGGCAGTTTCTCACCTAATGTGCACAGTGTGAGGGTGTTCAGTGCATCTCCTGAGTGGAAGGCTCAACTGAAATTTGGCCTTTGCCTTAGAAATGAAAACAGTGTAACTTAAATATTTGTACCCTTATATTAATGTAAAATTAAAAAAAAAAATCCTAGGCAGAATCCATAAACTTTTTACCTTTCACAAGAAACTCAAAATTTGTGAAGTCCAAAACTAGAAAACTCTTAGAAGAAAATATAGGAGGAAATATGGGTGAGTTTTGGATTTACAACTTTTTAGATACAATACCAAAAGTATCATACCTCAAGAAAGAATTGGTAAGTTGGACTTCATTAAAATTAAAAATTTGTGTTCTACAAAAGACTTAATCAAGAGAATGAAAAGGCACAGACTGGGGAAAAACATATGCCAAAATATATCTGATAAAAGATAGTCACCTAAAATATACAAAGAACACTTCAAGCTCAATAATGAGAAAATGAACAACTTATTTTTTTTAAATAGACTGAAGACCTTAATAGACATCTCATTAATGAACATGTACAGATGAAAAGGAAGCAAACAAAGATGTTCTATGACATATGTCATCAAGGAAATGCACATTAATTACAATAAGACGTCACTACCAGAACGGGCCAAGTCTAGACACTTGACAACATCAAATTCTGGCTGGAATGTGGAGCAACATGAGCTCTTATTCACTGCTCGTTGGATTACAAAATGACATAACCACTTTGGAAGACAGTTTGATGCATTTACAAAACAAACTATCCTCTTACCATGAGACCTAGCAATCATGCTCCGTGGTATTTGCATAAAAGAAATGAGTAGCTGTATATACACATTAAAAATCAACACAGCAAAGTTTTATAGTAGCTTTGTTAAAAGCAGCTAAGAAGTTCTTTAGTAGGTGAATGGACAAATTAACTGTGGTATGTCCAGTCAGTTGATGTTAAAATCAGCACTACCAAGAAACAAATTACCAAGGCATTAAAACACATAGAGGAAACTTATATGCATATTACTATGTGAAAGAAGCCAATCTGCAAATCATGCATACTGTATGATACCAACTGTATGATATTCTGGACCAGGCACAATATGAAAAAATATATATATATTACTGGTTGCCAGGCATTAGTTTGAGTACAGGATAAATAGGAGGAGCACAGAAGATTTTTATAGCAGTGAAACTACTCTGTAAAACACAATAATGGTGGATATATTTCATTACACATTTATCCAAACCCGTGGGCTTCACAACAATAAGAGTGAACCTTAATGTAAACTATAAACTTTAGGTGATAATGGTGTGTGAATTTAGTTTCATAAATCACAGCAAATAGACCACTCTGGTGGGCAATGTTTATAACAGGGGTGGCCATGGAAACATAGAAGCAGGGGATATACAAGAAATCTTTGGACCTTCCATTCAATTTTTTGTAATGAATCAAAAACTGCTCTAAAAAATAAAGTATGTATGAGACTTATTCTGAAATTATTCGGTCATATAACATGAAAAATAGAAACACACATGGATTCTTTGTAGACATTCCTTATATATACAATAATATATTAAAGAGAGAAAATATATACAAACATTAAGATATACAACTCACAATACAAATATAAAAAATTAGCCAATAGTTTAGTACTATATCTGTATCATCATTTTAGTATCAGCATAAATTCTAATTTAGCTTTCAGGGTCTTTTTGGTTTTGTTTGTCTTTGAGTTATTGATAGTTCTAGTTTCTAGGTAAGAGACCTCTAGAAAAGTCTATAAAACTTCTAAGTTATTTTATCTGTCAGAATTTTTATTTGTCTTTAAG
>CAUYPK010151234.1:0-15340 GCA_963574355.1 Loris lydekkerianus | reverse complement strand
AACTATAGCTTTCACATGAAGGCTATAACCCAACTATACCACAAGACTATGAGGAAAGGACCAAGGAAGGGGAAGGGAGGGGGGAGGTTTAGGTGGAGGAAGGGTGATGGGTTGGGCCACATCTATGGTGCATATTTTTATCTATAATAAAAAATAAATAAATAAATAAATAAATAAAATAAAATAAAATAAAAAGAAAATAGATAAAGAGTATATAATGTTTATATTACCAAGAATTTCAACCAGGACAGTATGTTAAGCCATTCATTTTACTTGACTCTGAAGTGTCCAAGTATGTAATGTTTGTTCAAAATTCACTCAGAAAGTCACAAATTCATTTGTGTTCTGCTTACAAACAAGCTCTTTGAGTTTATTTGATCAAAACTGACCTCAATAACATGGTGAGAAAAAGTTAATTCATAGCATTTCTCTTTGAATTTTTATTCTCAGGAGAGCGATAATTGAATGACCAATAACATCTGTGGACTATAATCCAATAGCCAAGCCAAGTCTTTTCCACCCATTATCTCTTATCTAATTCAATGTTCACAAAAATCTATGAGGCAGGAACTGATATTATTTCCATTTTATAAATTTGGAAGCAAAGTCTGTGATGTTAAAACATTTCCCAGATATTCTGGCTATTGAAATGCAGCTCCAGGGCTCTCAAACTTGCGCTTAACTCCACAGCCTGATGGTATAAGATTGGTTCAAGTAAAGGAAAACAGGTTCATTTTCCCAGACATATTTTAAATGGGGAATCTAGTATGTGTCCTGACAAAGAGTTACATTATCTGATTGTTCTTGTATGCTGTAAAAATACTGGCTTGCATGAATTTTTTTAAGTCACTTCTTCTCTATCCTAAACATTTGTATAGATACATTACTTGACATTCAAAATATTTTGCTCTGCTGGTGCTCAAAATTCACTTAAATTTAAAAGAAAAGTATCCACTTTCTAACCAGGAAAATATGAACCATATCTTCCTGATTTAAAAGGAAAAAAAATTAATATCGCTTTCTCTTTCATTTTTCCTCTGTGGGAAAGGGATCCTCAAACCTTAGACACGGCCTTAGCATGAGCATGGCCACCTTAACAAGGTAGCTATTTACATGAATTAGGCCAAAAAGTCAAATGAAATGAGCCAAAAGTAAAACTGCGGAGAAATGGCCAAGACAGAAGTTTGGAAATCAAACTACAGAACAATGGTGAAAGCCCCATGTTTCTGGATGTTGCTGAATGTGGACCTCCCACCCTGGCCAGCAGCCCATCTGCGGGAGGTAGTTCCTCCCATGGCTGCCCACACCCACACACATTTCTGCTATACACAAAAGCTTGACAGAGATGGTTGGAACTCGAGGGGCACACTGACTCTGGTTCACTCCCACTTCTGTTCCTTTCCTTAATAAACTCCTCTTTGGTCCCCAGACTGGCCTCTTCTCTTTTCCACAGACTATCACCCCATTTCTGTCCAGTACCCAACACCTCTTTTATTTTCTTTAGTCTGACTTAGATGTTTGCAAAAATTCACTTTGACTATATTCACTACCGACTGAAGATGCATCGTGGAAAGGTTACACAGGTGTGTGCACAGCACCTGATTTCCTGTCCAGTCCTATCTCTTACTTTGTAGTTTATGAGAGCATGAGTTCAGAGAAGTAGGATACAGACAGGGCAGCATTTGCAAAGCCTGGGAACAGCACGAGGCATTTCCTCCCTCTTGGAGTGAAACTACTGGGCACCTGTTTCCTGACAGAATGATTCTTCTCATGTATGCAGCAAACAGAATTGGATTCACTACTCTCTCCAACCTAGCTTCAATTTTTCTGAAGGTCACATAATGAATCAGGAAAGGAGTGGTGATTGATGTCCAGATCACAAATCCTTTTCCTAGCCAAGTTTTGCCTCTTGAACAGTGTTCTTGCCATCACTTATTTCATGAATGAATGTTATTTCCCAATTCACCCAATACATGCATTGATTCCTAGTTTACACCATAAGTGACTATTATAAAGATACCTTTCACAAAATTAAATGAGCCATTTGTCATCTTGATTTTTTTCCTAATGTAACCCCATTGTCATTTAGATTTGGCATTTCAAAGACTTGAAGGAAGATGCCCTGTATTATTATTCAAAGTTGCCTGGGGACATGTGCTAAGCGATGCTTTTCCCCTGTGATTCAAGGAAGAACATTATTCTTTTTTCTTTATTGCTCCAGTCTTCCACTCTACACTTCCACGAATCACTATAATTTGTACCACAGAGTATACTATCTACACAAGATATGCTGTAGCAACTTTTGAAATGGCTTATATTATAAATCATCATGCTATTTTGGCATAAAATGCTACTTAGGTAAATATCCATTTGTTGTGCATTTTTTTCTCCAGAGAACTATTAGTCACATTTCATTGTTCAGGAGAAAAGCATATTGCCTGACATATTTTTTCAGGATTTTCTTTGTTGTTGCCACTGTGATTGTTGCTGTTGTTCTTTAAAACTGCCCATAGAAAAGAAGCTGAAGTCCATACAATACTCTATTAAAGTTTTTTTTCTAGCCAAGTTTGAGAACCATGACCCAGAGCCACACCCACCTAGAAGCCTCGAGCAAGTTGACTAGCTGTGGTGGGGTTACAATTTGTTTTCATACATTTCATCGAGACAGGAATTACAAGCAAAGTCACAGATCAATACATGGAAGTTGCACACTGGTTTGGCCCCAAATGGTGGGACATCTCAAAGGCATGGGGCCTTACAGGTTGTAGATGAGTGAATAGATACTTTGAGATTTGTCTCTGGTTATAGGGGAAGATTTGTCTAAAGGCTCAGAATGTTTTAAGTTAAGATAAAGAAGTATGTTAATCAGAAGCAAGCCACCAGCCGTACACCAAGACTCAGTAATCTGTGAAGTAAATTGAGGACTTGCAGGTATGGTTAAAGCTTTGTCTGGCTTAGCCTTAGGCCTGTCAATGAATTACAAAGGATATCTCCAAGAAGGGAAGGAGGGAGTCATGATAAGGTATGTCTTACCTCCCTTCTTGTGGCCACCAACTCAGCTATTGAGTATTTCTGACGTCCTGTTGGCAAGACAGGGTCCATTCAGTCATCTAGAAAGGGCTTAATATTTTATTTTACTTCATAAACCTATATTTTATTACTTTTTAGACACAATATCTTTGAACAAAAAACATTAGTAAACCATTGATCACATACTGTTGGTAAAAGGTAGCTGATGCTCATTTGAATATTTTTATTACTCATTACACTGTTACGTATCTGCAACAAACAGATTTATAGGCAATGGCAAATTCTTAGTTGAAGCAAATCTCTGACTTTATTAGATCCAATATAAGAGAGAAACAGCTATCCAGATAAACCTTACTGAAACACAGTTTTGGATCACATCAGTTCTGATATTTTATCTTCAGCCTATAATATCGCAACTTGTCCTTCAAAATTGTTCATGATTCTTAAAAAAAAAAAAAAAAAAAAAAAAAAAAAAAAAATCCTAGCTGTTTTTCAGAGCTTGAACTGCTGCTTTCTCTAACAACTGCACCAGTCAAGATTTGATCAGAAAAGCAAAACCACTAGGAGATAACACAGAATAGGGGATTTATGATATTTATGCTTACCAAGTGATACAACACAATTCTATCTCATCAACTGTTCATCTTTTAACTTATCCAATTTCTATTTTTCCTCTGAACAAAGTCTCTAAACTTATTAAAGGAAACTACCAAATCACTATCCAAGATTCATTCAGGAGAACAGAGTAACAATACCATTCAAAATAGTATCTGGTTATCAAATCTATAATTCTCTCAAGTTCTTAGTAAAATAGTCATTATAAGTACTTTAAAAGACAAAATGTATAACATAAAAAATTAAGGGTGATAGATAATATAATGCCAAAGCCTGAGAGGACTCTGAAAATTTTAAAGCATGTGGAAGAGGATTGATAGAAATCCCATTGTGTCCTAAAGCCTAGTATGTTTTTTGTAAATAATGTTTTTAGGGAGATAATCAAGTTAAAATGAGGTCATTAATGTGGGATTTACTCCGAAATGACTGATGCCCTTATGGAAAGGGTAAATTTATACATAGAAGCAAATAGTCACAGAGGGAAAACAACATGAAGACACACAGGGAGAAGATGGTCAAGTGATGCACCCACAGGCCAAGGTGCACCAATAATTGCTAGTGAAAACCAGAAGCCAAAATAATCAAGAAAGGATTTTTTTTTTTTTTTTTTTTTTTTTTTACACAGAGCCTCAAGCTGTCGCCCTGGGTAGAGTGCCGTGGCATCACAGCTCACCAGCAACCTCCAACTCCTGGGCTCAAGCCATTCTCCTGTCTCTGCCTCCCAAGTAGCTGGGACCACAGGTGCCCGCCACAATACCCAGCTATCTTTTGGTTGCGGCCACTGTTGTTTGGCAGACCCGGGCTGGATTCGAACCCATCAGCTCAGGTGTATGTGGCTGGCACCTTAGCCGCTTGAGCCACAGATGCTGAGCCCTCAAGGAAGGATTTATCTGGGGTCATCAGAGAGATCATGACCCTGTCAATACCTAGACTTTATACTTCTGATCTCTAGAACTATGAAGCAATAAATGTCTGCTGTTTTAAGCCACCTGGTTTTTAGTACATTAGCACAGCAACCTTAGGATATAATTCCAAAGCATATGACTTGTTCTTCATTCTTAGCCTAACTCCTAAGAGGATCATACATCATACTCCAGCTCTACACCCTATGCCAGTGTGATGTGCAAACTATACTAGAAGTCCTTATGGGGTACCCATCCCTGCCTTACAAATTCCTTCAGCTATGCCAGATATTCATGTGCAATAAAAACCCTTTGTCAGTTCCACACATTTTTTGTTCTCCCTCTTTCTCTCTCTCATTTCTCTTCCCTCAATTTGGCCCACTTCACAAATAGCTCAGTTCTGGAGTCTCTCCCCAGCCTGTCCTTATTCTCCCTCTTAAGGACATACCACCTTGTGTACCCACTGATTCTGTGCACCACAGACCCAAGACCCACTCTTGTTCTTACTACCTCGTACCTGGACCAGAAAACTGTATCATAAGGCAGACATCCCCCCCTTTTGGCACCAAACACTAGGGCTTCATGGAAGATAATTTTTCCATGGACAGGGCCAGACAGGGACCAGGTAGATCTGACAAGAGGCGGAGCTCAGGCAATGAGGCTAGCAATGGGGTGTGGCTATAAATACAGACGAAGCATCACTTGATAGCCCCTGACTCAGGTCCTACTGTGCTTTCCAGGTCCAAACAGGCTTTCCAGATCCTAACCGGCCTGAGGTTCAGAGTCTGGGGACTGCAATCATAAGGAGATAGACAACAGTACAAACTTTTTCCAGATGATCGAATTTATATTTTGAAGTGCCAAAAATTTTTAAAACGTCTTCACATTTGAACCAGGAAGTCTTCTAAAATATTAAGAGAAGTTGCTGAATCGACTTTTTGGGGGGGATTGTTGATTCAGGATTATCTTCAAGAACAACAGTTATGATACTACAATATTACAATAGCGGCTTAGGACACTATTAAGGTATCTAATGCTGTCAGAACCTACTAAATGAATTCATGGTTTTATTTGAGAGCATTCTTTCTGATTTTAGTACTTTGTAAAAGTCTTTGGCCTATGTCTGGTACTTCTTAATGTGGCAACTCTTTCATTCTCATTTGTTTCTTCTAATCAGTATTGTCCAAGGATAGCAGTTAAACTGCTGCATCACCATTATATTTGCGAGCATGCAGATGCTGCCGGACTCCCCTTTAAGGGAGAAACAGTTGCTCCAGCCAAAGATTCAGTGTCATTCACAGAGTCCTGCTCTTCCCAGAGTGCACCATTCTCAGGGGAACTTATATAATATGGATGTGATACAATGTCCTCATTCCAGGTGACTCATTGGTTATTCAAGAAAAGAATTTGCCTTGGTATCCCCAAATCTCACCAGAACAGTGTATTTCATTGTATTTGATGTAATCTATCTTTTCAATGAATATTATTTTTGCATCTTCTAAACCTACCACGTTGTTTTTCAATAACAAGTTAGGGTATTTTTTTTTTTTTAATTCTTAAAGTACTACCTTATGAATTTATTTTCTAAGCTTTTAATTGTTAACAATTTATTTGTAACTTGACATTTTTATTAAAAAGTGTGTTATCTCCTCATTAAATAAGAATTAATGTTAGTTTCGACTTAATGGGCAATTTAATTAAAAGTATTTTATCACACCTGTAGTCCCAGCACTGTGGGAGGCCATGGCAGGTGGATTTCCTGAGCTTAGAGGTTTGAGACCAGCATGAGCAGGAGTGAGCCAGAGTGAAACCCCATCTCTACCAAAAAGAAAAAAAAAAGAAAAAGCCGGGCATTGTGGCAGGCACCTGTAATCCCAGCTATTTGGGAGGCAAAGAGCAAGAGAATCACTAAAGGAAGAAGATAAAAAACAGAAAATTAAAAAAACAAAAAACAAAAAACCCTTCAAACTAAGAAGAGTGAAAGCCAGCTGAAATTGAAAGCAAAAAAAAAAAAAAATTTAAAGGGGGCAGTGCCTGTGGCTCAACGGAGTAGGGCACCAGCCCCATATGCCAGAGGTGGTGGGTTCAAACCCAGCCCTGGCCAAAAACTGCAAAAAAAAAAAAAAAGAAAAAAAAAGAAAAAAGAAAGAAAAAAAAAGAAAAGAAAGAAAGAAAAGTATTTTCAAGTATTTTAATCACAATTTGCCTCTTATATCATGTACTTTTTAGTAAATTCAACTGGTTTAAATAATTTTATTTATTTATTTTTTTACTAGAAACTAGGGTTATGAGATTTATCTTTAAACTTGAGTGAAGTTCCTCTTGGAAAATTAAAATGTATACTAATAACTTGCTGTCTTCTGTTTAGCTAAGTTGTGACTTCACAATGGGATGAAGGGAGAAACTTGGCTGCCATTGCTATATCCTATTTCATAAAATAAACCTGCAATAATATTTTTCTTAAACTTTCACTGCTCAAAATAAAAAGAGATCACTTTTTAAATAACAGCAGCATATAATCAGGTCTTAAACACTCTTTAGCATGATGATGGTGATGATGATGATCATAAACATTTTGAGAGAGCTACATAGCAAGGGGAAAATAAGTGGGCTTGTATTAGCATTGGTCATAGCTAAGAACATATTACACATATATGAAATTATTAAAACCTTAAACAGATTCTCAATTTTATACTCATTTATATCATATTAACTTATACTTATTGAACTGAAATCAAGTCTAAGACATGTTTGGAGCACCATATTTAGAATGCCATATATATTTTTAAGATTTTAAAGCAAGTGCCTGGAGGAAATATCATAAAAATTCTTTCAAAAAATACTTCAATGCTATCTTGACTAAACATTGAAAAAGTCTGTCAAGCTGAACAGTTGACTGTTGATATCCCTAATTGAGATGTCTGTTCTTAGCTATATTCTCAAAAGCATCAAAGTCATTCTGCAGTCTCCTGGTAAATTGTCAAATCTGTCTGGAAATGCTTTTAGGTTCCAACTGTCTATCATGAAAAGTTAAAAAATAAAAACTACCAATAAATTTAAAACATTGAATTTCAGTTCTTATCAAAGAGAAGCCATTGCATAATTTTTTCTTTCCTAAGAATATTTACCCTTTTAGTGAATTGCCTCAATCATACTTACTATAATAACAGCAAATTCAGAATGAGCTGAAAACCTCATAACAGGCATGTGAAGCAACTAAGAATCCAATCAATACACAACTTTCAGTTAGCAGACATGATCTCATAAGACAATGGTTGTAGAATCACTACTTATGGACCAACTGAGTTAAGAGGCATGGCAATGCTCTTCAGCACAGAACATTTTAGTAATAAAGAGGGTCCTAAGAAATACCTGATTTTGAATTGGAATAAAATAGAGGGGGGAAAAAAAAAGCAATGTAAACCCGATAGATTATTTTTCTCTTCTTCAGTACAATTCAAGGAACATTGCAGCATGAGTGTCCCAGAATGAGGAGGGGAATAGTCATAAGAAGTCTTTTCTATTGGGTGAGGTAGAGGAAATGGAAACTTGCAAGATAGGCAAGTTGTAAGGAAACGGGCACCCAGACAAGAGTGCACATCAAGGATTCAAAGTAAGTTCAAAGAATTATTAACCAACACAAAGAATCACCAGCAAAAATGGAACCTAAAACTTCTAAGAAAACTTATAACCAAGTTCACACTAATCTTGGAATAGTACTTACATACCAGCTCGACTGAGTCACTCTCATGTATGGGCATGATTCCTGATCCATTGTGCAATGGAATGTTGAAAGGTATTTTATTTCATGATACCATCTCTGACCACTGTTGGAATAAATGAAAAGATCGTAGAGAGTGATAGCCCCGATTACCTATGTGTATCAGTAAGACCCATCACTTTAAATATGTGGACCCTCTTTCTTTGTATCTTTGACAGATTTTTCAGTATATAATTCTAATCCTGGAAAAACAGCAGCTTACCTGTAATTCTACACAACAATTTCACATACAAGTAGAAATCTGAACTAAATTTGTTGAGGTGAAAACCCATTATCTTGGGAAGAATATTCTTAGCAAAAATTATAAAGGAAGTAATTTCTTATCCCAATTACTACATGATTATTTTCATAGGCAAATATAAATTTAAGGAAATTAAAATAAGCATTCTCAGAATAATGTAATTGAATAAAAGAGATATAATATCTGTCTGATAAATAATCCTGCTTCCTGTTAATATCTGTACATTTTTAAATTATAACTTTATGACACAGCAAAATGGAGAAAATCAAATTATGATTAAGAATTCCAAGAACCATCACTACTTCTTCCTGAATACATGAGTGTGTAATATCCCCACAGTTATAGTCCTTCTTCAGGTAATCTGAATTGAACTTCTTGTTAACTGAAGAAAATGGTAAGGTTCACAAATTTGGAAAGGAGGGCTTTATTTCTCATAGAGGGTTACAACCTAGAGGAGGCCATTCTGACAGGTTGGAAAGCAGAGCTTCATGCAGAAGCCAGAAACACATTCCTCAAGGACCAGACAAAAGGAACAGGAATTTATGCTGAACAGGTATCCAGATGTACATATTTAACAAACTATAGGAGGAATCATGGGTATTTATAAAAGGAGAAACATGTACATGTTCAGTCAAGTTTTATGTGTCTCTATGGGGTTCATGTTCAGAAAATGGCAGCCCTCTAAGGTCAAAAGGTGAAGCAAGATGTAGAATAATATTTAGAAATAAACATATCCTACATCAAGCACACAAAGTGAATCAGTGTGAGTTTAAAATGGCTTGCTATTCTTACAGAGGCTTAAGAGACCTGGGCCCCCCTGAGACATGCCCAGAGTTAGCTTGCCTAGAGTTAAAATTCCACAAGCCAATTCTCTGAAGTTGTGCACCCCGTTAAGCATGAGGCCAAAGGTCATGCCACCCTTCCTCAGAGATACAGGCCAGAGGGCTGACGTATGTTAAAAACATATTGTCAGAGGTCTATAGGTGCTCTGCCCTGAGGAGAAACACAGTCCTTACTTCATGCTGAGTAAACTGAGTGAACACTTGAAGGTACTCTTCCATTAACTCTTCCCCTGTGGCTGCTTTCTTCTTTGTGATCTTTATTTAGATACCTACCCAAGAGATTAGTCAGTGTCTAGAAGAGGATATTTACTGCAGAAGTGATTGTGTTGATGTGGTAACACGATATTTCCTTACAAGTTAATTTCAGATAGGTAAAATAAGGTAATGGTGAAACTAACAGATGATAGATTAAGTGTGTACATGACTAGAAGTGCATAAAATCAAATCCCTGAATAAAGAACTTCGCTACATGCCATCCCATACTATGTAGTCTGTTTCTTGCTTGCCCTTAATAATTGCTAGTAATAATAAGAGCGAGTTTATACCCACGACAAAGCTGCTGTTCTTTCGTGTCTCTGGTCATGCAACACAAGGACATGAAAATGACCTGGGTGCATAATCCCCAGAATGGTTAAAACCCACTCCGTGGAGGCAGTCTCTTATCAAGAAAGCATGCTGGTTAGCTATAGTTCCAAAACCTCAAATAGGTAGAAGTAGATTGTGAGGCTGTTTTCTATTTATCCCATAAACATAAAAGCCTTATGGCTGTTAGCAAAGGAGAGGTTAGCAAAGGAGGCATAATGAGGTGTGTCTGCCCTCCCATCCTGTCATGGCTGGGAACTCAGTTTTAAGGTTTCTCAGGGTCACATTGGCCACGCAGGAGTCTAATCACTCAGCAAGGGGTTTAGGGTTTTTATTTTAATTCACATGCTTTAGGTCAAGAATTGAAATAATCACCCCTAACAAAAAAGTTAGAGAATTTGCAATCCACTTCTTATTTTAAAATTGGAAACAGGGCTAGGTCCCTGGGATGACTAAGGTGGGGCATGTTGTGAAAGTTAGTTGTGGCATAAATCAGAACAAATGACTGACTGAGTTGTTAATTAAAATCAAACAATCAGCAGACAAAAGCACACAGCTGACATAAGACAGAATAAAAAGCAGAGGGATTTGCATCCATTAAAGTACAATTAAATGAATTTTTCTTTAAAAAAAAAAAAAGCAGTGGGAAAAATACACAGACAAACAGCTAATATTGCAATCAAATGAGCAAGGCTTACTGCTACTCAAAGAACCAAGTCAGTTACAGGCTACAGAAAAACCTAAGATGTTAGCTTGTTCTCTGGGAGAATAGCTGTTGATAATCACCGTTCTACTCTCTACGTCTATGAAGATTGTAGATTGCACATATGTAAGATCATGCCATATTTGTCTTTCTAAACCTTGCTTATTTTACCTACTATAATGTCCTTCAGGTAAATCCATGTTGTTGCAAATAAAAAAATTTCCTATTTCTAAAAGTTATTTTTTAAGGCTATTATTTTTTAAGGTATTCTATTGTGTACATATACATTTTCTCTATCCATTCATTCAATGAAAGACACTTAACATATCTGGCTGCTGTTAATAATATTCCTGTGCAATGAACACAGGAATGCACATAGCTCTTTGACAAACTGTTTTCATTTCCTTTGGATATATATCCAAAAATGGGATTGCTAGATCAGATGACAGTTATATTTTAGTTTTTTAAGAATCCTCAATTCCTTGAGGATTAGAGATGCCAAGCTCCTCTTCATATATCTGTTCACCATTTGTATGTCTCCTAATCAGAAATGTCTATCCAGGTTTTTTGCCCATCTATTAATTGGGTTTCTTTGTGCATTTGTTTTCTTGTTATTGAGTTGTATGAGCTCCTTAGATGTATAGTTTATAAATGTGTTCACCCATTTCATAGGTTGTCTCTTCGTTCAGTTGATTGTTTCTTTTGTAATACAGAAGCTCTTTACTTTAATATAATACCACTTGTCTAGTTTTTCTTTTTCTTGCCTGTACTTTTGGACTTATATCCAAAGTATCATTGTGCAGATCAACAGGCCTATACTAAATAATACAGCAATATTATATCACATGTACAGATGCTTTCTGACTTATAATGGGTTTACATCCCAATAAGCCTATCACAAAGTTGAACCATCATAAAATTGAACAATCATAAGTTAGGAACTGTCTGTAACTTCACAATTTACAAAGAACCATACTACTACCAACATTATCCTATTTTGAAATAAATGATTTTTTCTTATTTTTTTTTTTTTTCTTGATACAGAATCTTACTATGTCATCCTTAGTAGAGGGCCATGGCATCACAGCTCACAGCAACCTCAACCTCTTGGGTTTAAGCAATTCTCTTGCCTCAGCCTCCCAAGCAGCTGGGACTACAGGCGCCCACCACAAGGTCTGGCTATTTTTTGTTGCAATTGTCATGGTTGTTTAGCTGGCTCAGGTCAGGTCAAACCCACCAGCCCAGTTGTATGTGGCCGGTGCCATAACCACTCGGCTATGGGCACCAAGCCATGAAATAAATGTTAATTATAATTATAATTCAACTGACACAAGTTCTTCTCGAACACAGGCCATGTCTTCAGCCCAAAATCAAATATAATTCAGAACACAAACAAGAACAGCCCAGCAAAAGGAAGCAGAAAATTAAATGGACATGTGCATTTGCTAAAGAATCAAAGAGAAAATGCGTTTTAAAGAGGAACTGAAAGGTACTAATTTCATCTGAGATGAAAACAAGATTGTTTTATATGCTGTATAAAGATATAGTATGTGTTATGGACTGAATATGTCCTACTCAAATTTAAATGTTGAAGCACTAAATGCCAGTGTGGCTATAATTAGAGTAAGGAAATAATTAAAATTAAATAAGATAATAAAAATAGGGCCTTAATCTGATTGTATTAGTGTCTTTAGAGAAGAAAGACAAGAGTGCTCTCTCCCTCTCCTTCTCCCCTCTCATTCCCTGTTATGTCAGAACACAGACAGAAGCCAAGAAAAGAGCCCTCACCAGATACCAGCCCTGCTAGACCTTGATCTGAGACTTCCAAATGCCCAAATTGTGAGGAAATAAATTTCTGTTGTTTAAGCCACTCAGTCTACAATATTTTGCTATGGAAGCTCAAATACACTAATACAGCATGTTTTCCAGAAAAATAATTGAGAGAAAATAGGAAACCATTTATATGCAAACTCAAGCTACAGAAATTTTATCCAAAAACTTGCTATTATATTCTTCATCACAATACGACAAAAGCATTAGTTGTTATATTAAATTCTTTCTTTTCTGGTTTTGAGTTAAGAAAGAAGATACTAGCAATTTCAGGACAAATTGAGACATGTCTAACCTTTAGAACAAATTGAAAGTTTTCAGAGAGAAATGTTTGAACAAACTATTTTAGAGATATTTTTCTCTAATGAACCCTGTGAGATGTTTGGTGAAAATGTTTTCTATGGCTCCAGAAGACAAATAAATGGAAGAGATATCTTTACTACAAGATGGTAAAGTTCTGATATCTCTCCTATTCCCCAAATATATTGTCAAGTCAGGACCACATCACTCCCTCTTGCCACCTTCTCTGTCTTTGTTATTGGCTGGGGTAATAATCCTCTTTTCTGAGGCCTCTAGGAATTTTTTATCATTTGAACAAAGAACAGCCAAATCCAAGAGTATTAAACCCAATCAATTAAAACTGGTATAATAGAATGTTCCAGTGCCTACCTGAATAATCACTAAATCACAAGGCAGCCATTCATTGGTATGCTTTTCTCTCTCTTAACACACATCTCCTGGCATAAATATTCCATGCTGTACTCGTGGTTGGATATTTATACCTCAATAACCATGATGCAGGACCTACAAAAATGCTCTCCTAAGAGTAGGGGTAACAGTATTTATCTCAACAATAACCATGGTGATCAAGTCTGAGGTTTTATTCCAATATTTCCCAACATAAGAAGAGAGTTTTCCTGTATTACTACAGTCCAAATACAAATAATCTCAGATATTTGGGCATGAGTTGGACCTTTCACTACTGCCTCATTAATTCCCTCTTTCCCAAGCTCAGCAGCCTTACTCAAGATAATCACTGTCATCTAAGTCTTTAATTCTTTTTTTTTAATTATTATTACTGTTGGGGATTCATTGAGGGTACAATAAGCCAGGTTTAAGTCTTTAATTCTTAGTGACAAAAATCTTACAGCCTTTTTACACAGTTTGTATATATTTTATGCATCTGTCCAAATAGAACTGAAATTAATAAGTAATTTTGGCTAGACAAAATGTTCACATCACAGATGATAAGAACAGAGTAAAGAAAGTGAGCAAAGGCTACACATACTTATTAAGGATAATATTAGAGGCCTTATACCTGTTTAATCCAGAGTAATTTAATAAAGGGAAAGATGGGACATTCTCTGATTACTTTGTTATGTATTAAATTGGGTCATTATCAGCATCAAGATGACAGAAATTGACAGCAACATCTGTCAATGCTTCCCCAATACCTCAGATCACATACTTAAGACTAAGTGCAGAGAAATTAATTATATTTCATGTTAAACTACACACGTATGGCTCAAGTTTGCTTGGAATGGATGTAGAAACCATACACAATTGATAATTTAGCTAGCCTGAAGGATGGCATGCGAGAAGTATGTCTTCCCAGGTTGGGGGGAGGGGGACAGAAGAATAATGCAATGTTTTCAGTGTTGAGATTCAGTATTGTTCTTAACAGATAATTTCATTTTCAGAGTAGGTAAGTTTATAAATTTCTACAAAAATCTGCAGGAATATTAGGGTTTATTTACATTGCAAGGATATCTATTAACATTGCCAAAAGAATTCTTCAGGATAAATTCAAAATTCAGCTATGTTGATTAAGAAAAGCCTCTTAAAAAAAACACAGTTAAAACAAAATTTCAGTATAACCTTCAGACTGTTATTCATCAATACTCTCATCTATTTAAAAATATTCATAGTAAGCCACTAAATTTTATGTTGACAATATACCTATTACCTATGATGTAATGCTTGTGACTAATAAACATTATCTCCTCAACCCTTGTTCCTTCCACTTATAAAAACCTCCTTTTTTTTTTTTTGCAGTTTTTGGCCAGGGCTGTGTCTGAACCCGCCACCTCTGGTATATGGGGCCAGCGCCCTACTCCTTTGAGCCACAGGCTCCTCCCAAACTTCTTCCCTTTTTAAATATTGAATCCAAGTATCTACTTTTCAGTATCCCCTTATCTGTTTTGACACTTGATTTTCTCCCTCCCAAGCATTTAGGTTCTCCTAAATCCATTAGGCCTCCATTGGACTAGCCAAAACTGTAACACAGAATTTATTCTATTTTCATTCGTGTTCTTCTATATTACTAGACTGATTTCTCTATAGGCTAAGTACCTTATTATTATTATCATTTATTGTTTTTTTACAGGCCATGTATCTACAGGCCTGCATATAATGCCTGGGACATATAAAGTACTCAGTAAATGTCTCAGTTGACCGAGACAATGTATCAGTTGAATGACTGATATTGATTGAATGTTAGACAGTAAGAATAAAGTTAACAATTAGGCTGATTTGAATTATTTGTAATCTTTCCCTGGTCCATTGTCAGCTTACTGAAATGAATAGCAAAGAGGATGCACGGAAATAAAAATCTGATGAAAAAATAATTCTTTGCCTCTGCCTCCCAAGTAGCTGGGATTACAGGTGCTTGCCATGATGCCCGGGCTATTTTTTGGTTGTAGCCATCATTGTTTGGTAGGCCAGGGCTGGATTCGAACTCGCCAGCTCAGGTGTATGTGGCTGGTGCCTTAGCCACTTGAGCCGCAGGCACCAAGCCAAGTCTCCATCTTTTTT
>CAUYPK010151229.1:0-16470 GCA_963574355.1 Loris lydekkerianus | reverse complement strand
ATGGATCTACTTCTAGTCAGGCTCGGGAAGTTGCACTAGGCCTCAGGCACATGGCAGGGCCCAACAATTCCCTCTTTTGTTTTTTGTATGGCGGAAAAACATAGCCCGTCTTAGGTTGCCTGCTCTTGCAGTTTCAGTCTTACCCGTCATGGGGATACAAACATCAATGGTTTGCAAACAAGTTTTGAAAATGTTTTGTGTATGTTTTCTTGCTTCGAAGCTAAGTCAATGACTTGATCTAATTATTTTGGTCATTTATACATGGACTAAATGTTTTCTAGAATAGGCAAAGGATTGGAGGGTCTTTCCATATTATTTTTTACTTAATCTTCATCTCAAATAATACAATAAAGCCTTTTAAAGTGAAGCACCAAAAATAAAATAATTGATAGTAATGCTGACCCAAATTAAGTTTAACCTTCAAACTACTTATGAAAAATACATCATAGTGTATCACAAGTCAGTAGTAATGTTTATGAAAAATAGTCTCATGCCCTTTAACATTTTACATTTAAATATTATGCTAATTATAAATAAATTTCATTTAACCTTTTCTTTTTTTCTTTTGAAACCAGGTCTCATTCTGTTGCCTGGGCTAGAGTGCAGTGGCATCATCAAAGCTCACTGCACCCTCCCACTCCTGGGCTCAAGGGATCCTCCTGCCTGAGCCTCCCAAGTAGCTGGGACTACAAGGCCTATGCCATTGTACCCACCCAGATTTCATTTTTAGTAGAGACAGGGTCTCATTCTTGCTCAGGCTAGTCTTAAAAGTCCCAACCTCAAGCAGTCCCTCCACTTTAGCTCCCAAAGTGCTAGGATTACAGTTGTGAGCCATTATGCCTATCCTCCTTTAATCTTTAATATACTTTGTTATGTTGTTCATTCATGGTATTTTCTATTCTTTTCTTTTTAAAATTCTTTAAATCAAGCTGGGTGTGGTGGCTCGTGCCTGTGTAATCCCAGTGCTTTGAGAGGCTGAAGCTAGCAGATCACTTGAAGCGAGGAGTTCAGGGTTATAGTGAGCTATGTCATCCAATGTGGGTGACAGAGCAAGACTCTGTCTCTTAAAGAAAGAAAAGAAAAAGGTTAGAGATGTCTTATTCCTTAGGAACAATGCAGTAGCATCATTTGGCTTTTGATCTGATTGTCCAAATCCTTTGCAAAGTGAATGGGAAGATAAATTGGGGACATTATTTAAACTTCAGATCAGTGTTTTTGGATGGGTTTCAATGACAACCAATCAAAATGTGATTCCTCTACTCAGGAATTTTAGCTCAGTATATATATATATATATGGGTTAACAGCTATTCTACTTGGGTGATACATGTTATGACAACCACAAAAAACATATCTGGAGAAATTTTAAAAAACATATACCTTTTGGATTTAAATTTTTTCATAAAATGTTCACATCAGTTTGTGGTGTCTTCATCTCTAACTTTACAGACTTCCTAAGAAAACATAAACAAGAAATAAATCCTTTTTTTAACAGTTGTCTGTGCTGTGAATGCTCTCGCCCACCATGTGCTTAACAAGGACCTCAAGGACATTGTTGGTGACTTCAGAGGCTTCTACAGGCAGCTCACGAGTGATGGGCAGCTCAGATGGGTAAGGGCCCTATGTTACAAAATGCTTTTATATATAACATTACTAAGGTCTAAGGCAGCGGTTCTCAACCTGTGGATCACAACCCCTTTGTAACAATGAAAATACATTACAGCATTAGGAAGGTTGAGATAAAGGCATCCATCAACAGCAACAAGTGTGAAAATAGAGGTGAGTTTACAAGTTTGAAGTAAAACGTTTTGTTCAGGTGAATGAGAGGCTGAGCCATTTAGATTATCAGTGCTTGAAAGTGATCAGCCTCTGTCTTTAAGACTTGGATCTGATGAATTTGGATTCTGAGAGCTAGCTCTGTGCTCAGAAGGACCTCTTTTCCCACTCTCCAAATTGAAAAAAGTGGTCTCATGGATAATACTGAATGGGCAAGCTTTTTGTGAAAGACAATATGAGTAGTGCGGGGAGACATAGGGGGAAGTTATAAGGGAGAGAAACATAAGAAAAGAGCAAAGTTAAAAAGGTGGAAGACCACAGTACCTGCCAGGAGTGTAGGTTGGCATTCGAACCCTAAGTTCAAGGCAAGAAAAAGTGAGGTTCTAAAGGAAGGATTCTAACATAATAAGTTAAATCTAATAACCTGGACTTTGCCTTTATCTTGTGATACCAGGTTTATATTTTCCTAACTCTGCTTGGCCTCCCATCCATACACAGAGGCGGGCACAGGAGAATGTACTTTCCATATGGCCTTGGATTTCATTTTGTACTTTCTGCAAAACCAGTTAAACTTGCCTTGAAAGATGTCACATTGAAGAGGTTCCTACTAGCTGAACCCAGGGCAATTCAAGCATCAAACTAAACATGATAGTGATGGCTTATAGCCTATTTAATAAAATAAGAATTCACAAGTACATTCAGAGAATCAAACAACAAGGGAGAGCTCATCATTAATACAAGCTAATAAATACAAGAGAAATGGGACATTAGAAAATCAGCATATTGTGGCCATCACAGCTATAATTAATTGAGGCAGGAGTCATCAATGGATGCTAAAATTTGGGGGCCATAATAACATCTTTACTTATAAAAGGAAGTAGTAACCTCACAGAAAGCAAATGAACACTAACCCAAGTGGTAAAAGTTAAAAACCCTAACAATAAAACAAACTAACATCATCACTTATGTAGTATCGATACTAAAAAATGTATAATCCAAATCTAATTGTGAAGGAAATCCCAGAGTAACCCATATTGAAGGAGCTATGTCATCCTTCAATATGGATGAGGGACGTCTGAGTCAACTGGCCTTACTTTTTAAAAATGTCAATAACATTTGAAAAAGAAGAAGAAAAATTCTAGGTAGAAAGACAAAAGAGGCATGACAACTGAATGCAATGTGTGATCCTGGATGAGATACAGATCAGGGTAATGTAAAGTACATGACTGGGGAAACTGGCAGCATTTGCTTATCGGCTGTCCTTTACCTGTGAGTATTCTCTCAATGTTATGATCCCCGAATGCCATCGGTGTACTCTGGTTGTGTAAGAGGATGTCCTCACTTTTAGGAACTACACATTGAAGTATGTGGGGTTAAAAGAGCATGTTATTGCAATTTTACTTTCAAATAGTTATGAAAAAAGAAGTATATATGTGTATATATGTACAACAAATACAGAGAGGAAAAGAGAGTTTTTCCTGCTATTTTTGCTACTTCTGTAGGTTGGAAACTATTTTTTTTTTTTTTAGAAACTATTTTTTTCAAACCTTAACCTTTGAGTGTTCATTTCTGTCTTTGAATTCTTCAACTGCATTGCCCTAACTAGAAGACCTAACCGTCTTTTCTATTTCTAAGAAGTGCTGTTGTGCTTTGCTTCTCCATCAGATTGGCCCAGAGAAAGGCGTGGTGCATCTGGCCACGGCAGCCGTGCTCAATGCCGTGTGGGACCTGTGGGCCAAGCAGGAGGGAAAGGTGACTCATCTCACAAACAGCCATGGCTCCGGGGAGCAGCATGGCTGGCTTTCTCTATAGGCAGCCATCTAGAAAGGCAAACACTGGCAGCCCCCCAGAAGGAAATAAAGAGACTTGCTTTAATTTTGTTTCTTCCTGGAGAAATACTGGCAGTAGTTAGGAAATTGTAGGTGTAGGAAAAAGAGGAGGACGGTGGAAGGCACAGGCAGCCTTGGAGATGGTGGGCGGACCAGATGTCTGGCAGCCAGAGGTTGTTGCAAGCTCATTTACTGTTAGGAGAAAAATGGGTTCTTTACACATATGTTCTACACATCTTTTTTCCTTTTCCTTCAAGCCTCTCTGGAAGTTGCTTGTAGACATGGTAAGTAGAATCTTTAATATTACAAATGTTTCTGTAAATGAAATGGTTTCATGCATTGCTTGCCTTTTGATAATCAGTACATATATTTAAGACTATCTACTGGGCACTGTGGGAGTGATAAAGCCAAAAACAAACAAAACCCAGTAAAATATATTATGACGTTTCTAATATTAGACGTTACAGATGGCTGTCCTCATGCAAGTTGTCTGGTGGGAAGCCTCCCTCCCCCATCTGGGACATGTGATGCAAATTCCCTGAGCCTTTGTTTCCCAGCTGCGAAAAGAGAATCATCACAGCTTCTCTAAGAACCTCATAGAATTAAAGCCAGTTAAGAAAAGTGCTTCATAAAGCATGAAAAGTAAAATGTTAGTATTAAGATATCATCTGGCCAAGTGGCGCCTATGGCTCCATAAGTAAGGCACCAGCCCCATACACCGAGGGTGGCAGGTTCAAACCCAATTCCAGCCAAACTGCAACAAAAAAATAGCCGGGCGTTGTGGCAGGCACCTGTAGTCCCAGCTACTCGGGAGGCTGAGGCGAGAGAATCGCCTAAGCCCAAGAGCTGGAAGTTGCTGTGTGCTGTGACTCCATGGCACTCTACCGAGGGTGTTAAAGTGAGACTATGTCTCTAAAAAAAAAAAAAAAAAAACATATATATATATATATATATAAAGCAAGATCGGAGTGTCATAGTCTGTCAGACAGTTTCAGCAGGGAAAGAACTTAACACCAAGTTACAAACACATTTGGTAGTTTTCTTTCTCCTTGACCTGTTAATGCAAGGATGAGCAACCTGGCTGCTGAGGAGGAGGAAACTCAGAGCCGGTGAAAGGGGAGTGAGCTTCAGACCCAGGCAGAGCTGGCTTTGAATCTGGGCTTCTGACTGATTAGCTGAGTGACCTTGAGCCTCTGACTGACCCACTCTGAGCTTCAGCTGCTTCAGCGTGACGCCTTGGAGAGACACTGAAACCCTAGTGGTCCACAAATGAAGGCCTTTGTTATTATTTGACAGCACAGTTAAGCAAAAGCTAAGAACACCATGGCCTTGAAGACTGTTGGACCAGTAGACCTCGCTCCTCCTCTGGAGAGTAGTGAAGACCGGAGACTGTCACGTTGTCTCTCTGACATGACTGTGACATGGGCCATCTAAAGGAGAAGGATTGGACCTGTTTAGCCACCATCCAGGCTCAAGACCAGCTGTTCACAGGGGTGCAGGAGGTGGCCTCCCAAAGAATGATCTGAGGGCCACCAGAAGGTGCCAGAGATCCCACCTGTGGACTTCCTATTTTGAGGATTCTGTTCCATCTTTCAATAAATAATCGTTTGTTTTTTTTTTTTGAAACAGGGTCTCACTATTTCACCTTGGTAGAGTACCGTGGCATCACAGTTCACAGCAACCTTGAACTCTTGGGTTTAAGCAATTCTGTTGCCTCAGTCTCCCAAGTAGCTGGGACTATAGGCGCCCACCAGAACGCCTGGCTATTTTTTTTTTGTTGTTTGTTTGTTTTTTGGTTATAGTTGTCATTGCTGTATGGCAGGCCCGCCAGATCCGGTGTATGTGGCTGGCACCCTAGCTGCTGAGCTACAGGTGCCGAGCCACAGTGCCAGTACTCTATTTAAGAGAAGCAGAATGTCAGGATTGAAAGAGTGTTTCAGATTTGGACAGGCTGAGCACAGTGGCTTACGCCTGTAATCCCAGCACTTTGGGAGGCTGAGGTGGGAGTTTCACTTGAGCCCAGGAGTTAGAGAATAGCCTGAGCAGGACAGTGAGACTCTGTCTCTGTACAACAATGGAAAAATTATCCAGACATGGTGGCACGCACCTACCAGGAAGCTGAGCCAGGAAGATGACTTGAGCTGGGGAATTTGAGGTTACAGTGAGCTCTGGTGACACCACTGCATTCTATCAGGGGTGACAGAGTAAGACCTTGTCTCAAGAAAAAAGAAACTTTTTTTTTTAAAGAAACATTTTTGACAGTTACAGCAGCATGTTCTTGGTCAGCATTAGACATGAGTGGGAATGGAGCTACCTGTTAGTTTCCAGCTGACTGTTCGATCAGGGTGCAAAGTAGTGTCTCAGCTTGAGGCCCAGCCGAGATGTCTGCCATGTGGGCTGGCACACACTCCTGGATCCTCTACCTTATTCCTGTCAGTGAAGCACATGACACCCTTTGACAGGAGAGGAAATTGCCCAAAGTCATGGTGCATTGTGGTACAGAGAGCAGTGGGCTCAGGGCTGCCCTCTGGTGGCCTGGCAGAGAGCAGCCATCCTTCCCATTCAGCTGAGCTGTTCGAGTCCCACCCCCTGCCCTCGTAGTTCAGGTGTAGGGAGAGGGGCAGGCCCACGTCTGCTGGTTTACCTCCTTCTAAGTGCTTGCCTGGTGCCAGCTCCTCCTCTGGGAAGCCATGGTGGTGGGACAGGTGCAAGGAGAGGAGTGAGAGGTCAGAGCACGAGGGTCTGAGGCCTCTGTTGGGGCCATGACGAGCCTGTGGAGGACTCTACCCTGAGGAATGTCAGAATCTGACAACTCACATAGGCCCAAAGGCCCCTTCCAGGAAAGGATGAGCCCCAGGTGTCAGCAGCTTCTCAGAAGCACAATCTGCCTGTGAATTGACCTAGGCCTTTCCCGCCCTATTGCTCTTCCAGGACCCCAGGACGCTGGTCTCCTGCATAGATTTCAGGTACATCACCGATGTCCTGACTGAGGAGGACGCCTGTGGTGAGTTGTGCTTAAGGGATGGGCTGGGGGCTTGCTGGTGTGTCCCATTGTGCCTGCTCCATGTGAGGTACTTTGCTATCTGAAACAGCCAGCGATGTTTTTTATCTTTTCCAGAAATACTGCGGAAAGGTCAAGTTGGTAAAAAAGAAAGAGGTAGGTTGTTGTTTTTGCTAATATTTGAGTGCCCCTGTCCTTGGGGGTGCACACTGTCCCTCCAAATGCCCTGTATCCAGCAGCTGGGCCTCAGACAGACATTCAGGCCATATGACGAAGCCTCGTGGGTATGACCTGTGACTGCAGAGTTCTCTTCAGCCACTGCTAAAGGAATTTAGCCGTAGGGTTATCCTGTAGGATCCAGGAGGGGCCTGGGGGCGGGGGGCATGGAGAAGGTATCATGGTCACCTGGGTCTGACATCCTCAGAATGTTCATGATTGTGAGTGTGATCGGGGCTGGGGCTGGTGGCTGGGCGTGTGAGGGGTCGGAATACCAGCAGGTTTCTCCATAGGGCAGCGGCTTAGCTAGCTACAGGCAGTTCTAACGCTGAAGGTCCCTGGAAAGTGCAAACTGTTGATGAGTGTCATGTTTTCACAGAAGAGCACATGCTGGCAGGTGGCTATCCTGCCTACACAACATCCTGTGCCTGGCTGGGGTACTCAGATGACACGCTGAAGCAGGTGGGCATGTGCACCTGGTTTTGTAGACAGACAGAGTACAGAGAAGATGGTTCTCCTTTCTAAATTCACTCCACCTTTTGTGACTTCACTTATGACACCAGATGTGTTGTGGGGTTTTCCTACCCCAGCTAGTTCTCCACTTTTCTACACACACCGACTGGGCATTCTGTTTTACTCAACTCTGACACTGTCTACCTGGAGCTAGCAGCAGAGCCCACAGGCTAGGGGCTCAGTCCCGCAGGACTACCCACCTCAGGCACCATTTGCAAGGTGGTGACCTGTGGTGACCTGTGGTGACCTGTGCTCCCGATGGTCCTATTCCTGTCCAACCAGCTGCAGGTTGAGGTTCCCATGGCCGCCTCCTTTGGGAGCCACTTGTGTCTACCCATGTGGTATGAAAGATACACATTAGGAACAGCCCAACTGCAGAAGATGCCTAGGGTGACGTCTGGGGAGGGGTGAGCTTCTGGGTCCCCCCCAGTGCACCACCCTCCCAGGACCTCCACATGTTCACCAACCCTGAAGCTTTGGGTTGCTGTGGATGCTTCATTACGTAGGCGCAGGACTGGTTAAATCATGGCTTCCGGGGATCAACTCAACCTTCAGCCCTTCTCCCATCCCTGTGGGCATGGGGCTAAAGTTTCCGACCCCACAATCAAGGCTTGGTCTTTCTGGTGACAGCCCGCATCTTGAAGCTACCTCGGTCTCATTCTCATATGAAAGACACTCTTACTACTCAGGAGATACTAAGGGTTTTGGGAGCTGTGTGCCAGGAAATGGGGGACAGAGGGTGGGGACAAGGGCAGAGATCAAATATATATTTCTTCTTATGTCACACAGGCATTATAGTCCTAAGAGAGACTTCACATTTTCTTGTTAGCCTTTCTAAATCATTTTGGATCCGAGGCCTTATCTGAAAATACTTCTACATGAGCAAAAGCAAAACTCTTCACCTTGGGGGCACAGGAACCCTGTGACTTAGTGCCACCTCGGGCTCTGGAAGGTGACAGCCTAGGATTTGACTCCCAGGTGGAGCCAGCTGTGTAACATTGTACAAGTCACGTAACCATGTGGAGCCTCAGTTTCCTCACTGTGAAGTGGGGAAGTAATTCCTATCTCATGGGATAGTTGTGAGGTTTCAGGTAAACGTAAGTTATGTGGTGCTCAGAGCACCATGACCAGCACAGGGCATGTGGTCAGCACCTGGATGGCCTGTTACTCTGGCTCATCATGCTGTACTCAGCTGGAGCTGAGGGAGAAGGAGAGGGAAGATAGAGGCAGGGGCAGAGGGGGAGATGGGGAGGGAGAGGAGGAGAGAGGGAGATGGGGAGACAAGGAGGGGAAAAGGGAAGGAGAAGAGAGAAGGAGGAAAAGGCAGAGAGGGGAAGGGGGGAGGAAGGAGAGAGGAGAGTGGGAGGGAGAGGGAAAGGGAAAGACGGAAGAGGAGGGAGAAGGGGAGTGGAGGGGGAAGAAAGGCTGGCTGCTGCTAGTTACTCTTAACATTGATTAATTCTATGGGAACCACAGAACACTCTAGCTTTAGAAAGAGGGATATTAATGCTACATTTCTGTTCCAGGAGTGTTGTAACAATTAAAAAAGTGGTTCCCACAGGGATGAGGAAAGCAAGTCACCCCACAAGCAGAAAGACTTATGCACTAAGGGCCAATCTGTTTCTGCTCTTAATTTCAACAACACATGGTTAGTTGTTCCTCTGTTTTATGCTTCAACCATAATGTTTGTGAAACTCAGACCAGAAACATCTGCCATCTTGGCCAGGCCGTGGGGAGCTGGCCAGCGTGTGATGGTGTGTGCTCCTCTCCCCGCAGCTCTGCACGGAGGCGCTGAAGGACGGCTGGACCAGGTAAGTCACTCGAGTGTTAATGGCCTTGGCTATCCCCATGGACAGGAGGTGAGGAGCAGAAGATGCTGACGAGGCCGGAAGCATTCTGGCACGTGGGCCACATGAGAGACTTTTCCACCAAGGCTCACTCTTTCTCTAACGACAAGACAGGAGTCCTTGTTAGATCTCTAGCAGGTCAGAGTTGAAAGAGACCTTGGAGATTCAAGCACCAACCTAGACTAGAAACACGCTGTTTACCATCAAACAAGCCCCGATTCAGCTTCTGCTTGAACATCTGCAGAGGCAGCAAACTTGGCTTTGTGACACTTTCCATTGTGTGCTCTGAGTGTTAGAAAAGTCTTTAACCTGGGGAACACGTGGCTTCCATTTACTGGTCCCAGCTCTGCTCTGTGGAGTTACCAGGAGCCAGGCTTCTCCTCCCCTATAAGTGACAGCCCCTGCCTCGCCCCAGGCCATCTCCTTTCCAGACTGACCATCTACACTCTGTAGTCTCTCATGTGGTGTTGGAGACCCTTGGGCATCCTGGGATCTTCCTCTGGATGAGCTGTGATTGTCCTGAATCCTGACAGGGCAGGACACAAAGGTGCCATCTCTCTAGAGCCAGTCACTATTGAGTCCAGCAAAATAGCTCAGGGTGACACTTTTGCCTACAATATATGACAAGGCTTCTTGCCTGCCTGATGGTCAGCCTGATGGTCAGCCTGATCACCGCCTGCTGCTCCATGTGGTCTGTGAAGTAGGAGATCCAGCATTAGTCAGGAGCGTGTCAGAAGTGCAGTTTGAGCAACACCGATTTTTTTAATGCCTTAGCTAAACAAAGGATTAAAGAGTGAGAACTTTTTTTTTTTTTTGAGATAGGGTCTCACTCTGTCTCCCAGACTAGAGTGGTAGTATTGCATCAGCCTAGCTCACAGCAACCTCAAACTCCTGAGCCCAAGTGATGCTCTTTTTCTCAGCTGCCTGTGTAGCTGGGACTATACGCAGGTGCCACCATACCTGGGGGACTTTTCTGGGTTTTTTTGTAGAGACAGGGTCTTGCTATGTTGGTCATGCTGGTCTTGAACTCCTGGCCTCAAATGATCCTCCTGCCTTGGCCTCCCAAAGTTCTAGGATTAAAGGCATGAGCCCCTGTACCTGGCTGGGAGTAAGAACTGTTTTTTTGAGACAGAGTCTCACTCTGTCACCCTGGGTAGAATGCTGTAGCATCATAGGTCACAGCAACCTCAAACTCCTGAGCTCAAGAGATCCTCTTGCCTCAGCCTCTCAAGTAGCTGGGACTACAGGCACCTGCCACAGTGCCTGGCTAGTTTTTCTATTTTTAGTAGAGACAGAGTCTTGCTCTTACTCAGGCTGGTCTCTAACTCCTGAGCTCAGGCAATCCACCTGCCTCAGGCTCCCAAAGTGGTAGGATTACAGGCCTGAGCTAGCACACTGGGCTTGGGAGTGAGAACTTGAAGGAGGCAGCCTGAAGTACTGGAAAGAGATTTTCATTCTGATGAAATCAGAATCAAATCTTGCTTTTTCTCCTCATCCCCTACAAGCACTTGCTGTGTGATCATGGGGAAATTGCTAAACCTCTCTGAACCTCATTTTTTCCTCCATGAATAGAAATAATATTAATGCATGATTCTCCTCAGAGTTGCCATAGCTGACAAAAACTGGCACAGGATTCAGAGCAGGTACTCAGAAAGTGCCGGCTTCCTGCCCTCCGTCTACATACCCAGGGGAGGCTGAGCATTATATCTAGCAAGTCGGAAAAGGCTGGGGAGAGATTTCTAGGGCCTCCCAGCAAGGCAGGCTGGCACTCAGAGTCTGTGGCCACCTGCTCGCTCTGAGCACCACAGATCATGTAGCAGAAGCTCCCAGCTGTTACAGAAATGTCATTAGTAGATTAGTGGGGAGCACAAGAGAAAATGGCGTTAGGTACTGAGTGTGGGGGGCACTCTTCAAGCCGGGGCTCTTCGCAGGCAGAGAGGTCCAGTACTTTCAGAGTGTCCCAGGCTCTGCTTGGAGCCTCGGGGTCACTGCTCCCAAAGGTACCTTTGACTTGGAGTGTGTGCCAGGGAGAGGCTGGGGTGAGAGGGAGCAGATACCAGCCTTTCGGGGTGGCAACCCCTCCTCCACGTGCCAATGCCACCCTCAGTCTAGCAACATGCTCTTCCGACAGCAGAGTCATGGGGTATGCATGTAGGGGCCCACATCTCAAGAAAATAGCTGAACGCAGAACAGGCTAAGGAGCTCCTTGCAAGTGGCCAGAGGTGGTGTCTGTCACAGAGGCTCAAGCTGTACCCTGCTGCTCAGCTGTGTGTCCAAGTCACTTTCCCTCTCCAGCCTGGGCCCCTGCACCTTGGGAATAGATCATTCCTACGGCCTTCCTCTCACTGAGTTCATTTAAGAGGAAGCTGTCTGTGTAAAGGGCTATGCAAATGCAGCCACTTGGGCCGCGCCTCACTTTTTGCCCCTTGTGGGCCTGTTTTTTCTGTGGCTTTTTTCCTGTTTAATTCCTGCCATGGTACAACAGAAACTCAGTTATACTACAGATCTCACTACTCTCTCTGGTTCCTGCCCAGACACTGAGTAAAGAGATGAAGTTCACAGGTTAATTTTGTCTTAAGATAGAGAAAAAGAGCAAAAGGTCACTAGAAAAACATGGCCTGTGAGTTATTAGCCGAGATGGCCACTTGTGCAGAAAATCCAGGTGTCTGCCAAGGCAGAGGACAGAGTTCAATTACAAAACCAATGTCTTTCACAGGTTTAAAGTAAAGGTTGGTGCTGATGTCCAGGATGACATGCGGAGATGCCGACTCATCAGAGACATGATTGGACCAGAGAAAACTTTGGTAACTGTCCTTGCACACCACTGAGAAAGACAAGCCTCTGGCCAGGCCCTGCATACAGCTATTTTCAGACATGGGTTAAAGAACATTGGGATTTTTAAAACTTATTGTCAGAGGAAGTATACCTCTATAATTTTGCAGTGGGTGAATTCTTTGGAAAAAAAAAAAAAAGAACAAACAAAAAAAACTAATTAAATAAGACCAGGGGTAGGTATCTGACCTTGCTAACTCCGGCCTGCCTGACCAAACCTGCCTCCCCCTGGCACCGTGATGTATCAATCATTTTATCTCCCCTCCTACAGCAGGTAGGTGGGTGTCAGGCAGCCATTGAAGAAATGTGAGCCTCTGGCTGAGATGCATGTAAGGACTGGTTATTCCTGAGCTTTTGTTTTTACAAAGCATTTCTTACTGTGTGTAAAATATTTTTCATAAAGTCACAACAAGATACTTTTTATGAAATTTTAGAGGCTTGTTTCATAAGTAAAAATAAAATATTACAGTCCTTGACCTAAGGTCAGAAGTTCCATTATTTAACATGATTTAATGCTGCTTTTGTTTTATGAGGTCATCCTCATCCAAACCTAGGCTACTTTGTGATAAAAATTGATTCTGAGCATAAAAATTGACCGTCCTCTGGTTCTCATGGTGTCACGTGAGGGAGTTCCTACCGCCTAGCACATTCTATAGAGATTTCCGTGTCTGTGTCTGTCTTCTCCAAGCATGACAAGAACAGGACAGAGGGGTTATCCTCAATCCAGCATAGCCAGCTCCTGGCTTCTCAGAGGGAGAGCAGTACCCAGAGAGCCAGTGCCTGGGACAAGAGCTTGAACTAATTATTGTCTTGTTCTTGAGCAAGTTACTTCTCTGCGTGTCAATTTTCTCATTTGTAAAATGGGTCAATATAAACTGCCTCACGGAGTTATTATAAAAATCAAATGGCAAAATTCATAAGGTACCCAGTAGAGTAGGTACTTCATTAATGGTGGAGTTTGGGCAGCTTCTCATTGTGCCAAACACATCATGGGCAATAGTGAACGACCTAGGGTTGACGGTGCATAATGATTCAGCATATGATGAACGACAGTTCTTACAAACAGAACTGACACTGCAGGACACATGTGTTTGGGAGACACCTAAATGCAGATGGGGCCAGAGCTCCAGGTTGGGGAGCACTTCCCATGGCCCAGCCCAGGGCACCTCCGCACATCCTTGCATCTCCTCCAAAGACAGTATTGGTAGCCAAAGTCCCAGGCTCACAGCTGCTGTTAGGCTCCTTTGCTTCAGGCTGCCTGTGGGGCCTCAACAGAGGAGATGTTAGGGGCTCTTACTGAACAGTGGGGGACACAAGGACAGCACCTCCTCCCTAGGAGCCGCAGACCTCACCAGAAAGGGTCTGTCCTTGCAGATGATGGATGCCAACCAGCGCTGGGACGTGCCCGAGGCAGTGGAGTGGATGTCCAAGCTGGCCGAGTTCGAGCCGTTGTGGATTGAGGAGCCGACCTCTCCTGATGACATTCTGGGGCACGCTGCCATCTCCAAGGTGGGAAAACTGCTGCTGCGGCGGATATTTTTGTTTGTTTGTTTAGTTTTCCCGATTCCTGGTGATAGATCCTAAAATCCTTTCACTTGTTCCCTCTTAACCTTTCCTGATGAAGTAGCTGAAATAATTGTAATGTGTGACAGTGTGGAAGTTACAGACCTGGCACCCTTTCATCCTCGGCAGTCTACATACCGCCCTTATTTCTGTTGGTTTTAGAGAAAGTTAAGTTGTCAATCACTATCAGCAATTTGAAGGTTAATAGACATGGTGCCCATACTTTGTAAATATAGAAATGATATGAGTGACATTAAAATACTTCATTTACCCAGAATGAAGCAAAGAGTGTAGATTTCTCCAGATGCCTCAGAAGAAAAGAAGAAAGCTAATGTGAAGGTCAGGCCTCCCAGGAGAAGATGCCTGTCTGTTTCCCAAAGGCCCTGGAAACAGACCCCTGTAACCAGGGCCGTGTCTCTGCCTTTTGGGTTTAGAAGGAACCTGATACGTCAGGACATCTGAGAAGCACTCCATGAATCAGGGGTAGACTCCATTACTCCAGTTTACAGCGCTGATCTACAAAGCCAGACTGCCAGTGGTTAATTTGTAAAGAGAACTATAACTTGTAAATTTTTGCTCTGTCCAGAGCAAGCTCCATAAGCTGTAGTAAGCCAAAGGCTGCTGGATGAGTGAGAAATTGGAGCAGGAATTGGTTGTGGGATTTGAATATGTGATGGTGTCAGGCGACGACCATCCGATACATCCGTGTATAAGCTCTGGTACGCTGTTTCTGGCCCCTGACACGTTCAGTCTTAAAGCCTCATCCTTCCTGTGCGGGCACAGGCCCAGCTAACATTTGCCTCTGAAGCACCTTTTTTTTTTTTTTTTTTTTTTTTTGTTGAGACAGAGCCTCAAGCTGTCACACTGGGTAGAGTGCTGTGGCATCACAGCTCAGAGCAACCTCCAACTCCTGGGCTCAAGCAATTCTTCTGCCTCCCAGGTAGCTGGGACTACAGGTGCCTGCCACAATGCCTGGCTATTTTTTTGGTTGCAGCCATCATTGTTTGACGAGCCCGGGCTGGATTCAAACCTGCCAGCTCAGGTATATGTGTCTGGTGCATTAGCTGCTTGAGCCACAGGCTGCTTGAAGCACCTTTTGTATTTTCATCTCATGACTCCCCTGCACACTAACTGGGTCAGTGCAGTCATGTGCTACATAGCAATGTCTAGTCAATGAAGGACTGAGTTAAACAACTGTGGTCCCTTAAGATTATGATGGAGCGAAAAATTCCTATCTCCTAGTGACATAGCTATGGTAATGTCACAGTGCAATTTGTCACCTTTTCTGTGTCTAAATATGTTTAGATGTACAAATGCCTACCACGTGTTACACTTTCTATAGCAGTCAGCACTTAACAGTCTGTACAGGTGTGTAGCCACCTGCACTGTCTGGCTTTGTGTAAGTGCACCCCGATGTCTGCACGACGACAAAACCACCTAATGACACATTTCTCAGAACATGCACCTGTCATTCACAGACACGTGACTATACGTTCACTGGGCTTATGTTTAAGCTGTGTCTGGGAATATTTTTTCTTCCTGAGGTGAATTTGCATAACTGTACTCTCCTCCCTTGTGTGTTGATCGTAAACATTTAACTTTGATGGAGGAGCCTTAGTTTTGAGTTCTACAAGGGACACCTACGTGAACTCATAGGTCCTACTGGGGTGCCAGCCAGGGCACCAAGTGCCGTGTGTGGGGGACAGAGTCCACAGAGGAGAATGAGAGTATGGGCTAGGACAGGGACAGCCCGAGGTGGGAGGCTAGAGTCGACATGAAGAACAGCTAAGCCACCAGTGAGGGATGGGTGAGGGACCACAGGCACCCACAGCCTTCTTTATTGAAACAGAAGCCCACTCTTCTGATGTGTGGACAAGGCTTTCACCTTGAGTCCCCCCTGCCTTTTCTCTTTGGCATCCTTGCAGAGTGCCAGCAGGCCCTGGTGTAGACCTGACTTCTGCCCACCTGAGGGGACTCCTCAGAAGCTCTTCTGTGCTCTAACCCTCCCAAGTTTTCCCTACAGGGGGGAAGCCATTCCCCTCAGGAGGCATCCTAAGATGGGGGCCAATGCAGAGATGGCAGGGGCCAGTGGAGATACCCAAGGGAAGGTTGGGCACACGCCAAGGGGGTGTCGGAAAGGCTGACATGTGGGCCAGGCTGTGGGGTGTGTCCGCTCAGAGGGTGCGCCCAGTGGAGTGTGCCCAACTTCTCCAGTGGCATGATGACGGCTGGGATTCCTGAGGATTCACCTGCAGCCGCGGGAGAGGGCATTGAGCCAGGAGTGTGTGAAAATAAGGACCAGGAGTGAAGAAACTAAGGCAGGTAGGAGCTGGGGAGCTTTCCCCATCATTTAGGGGAGATGGAGAGAGAGGGCAGCTTGAATGGAGCAGGTTCAAAGTATTGAAAAAGGACAGAATGTATATCAAGTCAGAAACCAGTAAGCTTTAAAATTGGTAGAGGCTTCCCTCCTCCCTCTCCTCTTTTTCTCCCTCTTTTTTGAAATAAAGAACCAAAGGTACTTAAACTAGAAGTTTCAGGAAACATAAAATACGAATATGAGCTTGAGAAGGTAGCATGGGGACCATCTGCTCACCCTGAGACTTTCTGCAGGTGAGGAGGCCGAGGCTGTGGGTGCCACGTGTGTGACTGGCCCAAGTCCACGCCTCCCCTTAGAGGGAGGGAAAAGTACCACATGTCACAGCCCCTAGTGGCCCCTGTGGCCCTGGTCTCGATCCCTGCAGGAAGGAACCAGACGTGACGCGGATTAGAAGTACAAGCTTGCAGGAGGCAAGCTAACCTTAATTCCAGGATAGCCCCGAGCAGCCTCTGCAGGAGCCTTTTATTGAGACAGTACAAGACAGGTGAGGGGAGTGTTAGACAATGACTGCGTGCCTA
>CAUYPK010151228.1:0-16713 GCA_963574355.1 Loris lydekkerianus | reverse complement strand
GCACCTGTCTTCTTCAGAGAAGTTTCTCGTCAAGTCCCTTGCCCAACCTGCAATGGGATCACTTGTTCTTTTCCTGCTTATACGTTTGAGTTCTCTGTGGATTCTGGTTATTAAATCTTTGTCAGAACATAACCTGCAAATATCTTCCCCATTCTGAGGAATGTGTGCTTGTTTTACTTACTGTGTTCTTGGCTGTGCAGAAGCTTTTTAGTTTGATCAGGTCCCAGTAGTGTATTTTTGAAGCTGCTTCAATTGCCCAGGGGGTCCTCCTCATAAAATACTTGCCCAGACCGATTTCTTCAAGGATTTTCCCTGCACTCTCTTCTAGTATTTTTGTGTGTGTGTGTGTGTGTGTGTGTGTGTGTGTGTGTAGAGACAGAGTCTCACTTTACCACCCTCGGTGGAGTGCCGTGAAGTCATAGGACCCACAGCAACCTCCAGCTCTTGGGCTTCTGCGATTCTTCTGCCTCAGCCTCCCGAGCAGCTGGGACTACAGGCATGCGCCACAATGCCCGGCTATTTTTGGTTGCAGTTTGGCTGGGGCTGGGTTTGAACCTGCCACCCTCGGTATATGGGGTGGTGCCCTACTCACTGAGCCACACATGCCACCCTCTCTTCTAGTATTTTTATAGTTTCATGTCTTAAGTTTAAATCTTTAATCCAGTGATAGTCTACCTTAGTTAATGGTGAAAGGTGTGGGTCTAGTTTCAATCTTCTACAGGTTGCCAGCCAGTTCACCCAGCACCATTTGTTAAATAGGGAATCTTTTTCCCACTGAATGTTTTTAATTGGCTTGTCAAAGATAAAATAATGGTAAGTATCTGGGTTCATCTCTTGGTTCTCTATTCTGTTCCATATATCTACCTCTCTGTTTTTGTGCCAGTACCACACTGTTTTGATCACTATTGATTTATAGTATAGTCTGAGGTCCAGTAGCATGATTCCTCCTGCTTTGTTTTTATTTCTGAGTAATGTCTTGGCTATTCAAGATTTTTTCTGATTCCATATAAAACTAAGTATTATTTTTTCAAGATCTTTAAAGTATGACAGTGGAGCTTTAATAGGGATTGCATTAAAATTGTATATTGCTTTGGGTAGTATGGACATTCAAACAATGTTGATTCTTCCCAGCCATGAGCATGGTATGTTTTTCCATTTGTTAACATTTTCAGCTATTTCTTTTCTTAGAGTTTCATAGTTGTCTTTATAGAAATCTTTCATGTCCTTTGTTAGATAAACTCCCAAATATTTCATCTTCTTTGGCACTACTGTGAAAGGAATAGAGTTCTTAACTGTTTTTTCAGCTTGACTATTGTTGATATATATAATGGCTACCAATTTATGAATGTCGATTTTGTAATCTGAGACGCTGCTGTATTCCTTGATCACTTCTAAGAGTTTTGTAGTAGAATCCCTGGTGTTTTCCAAATATACATCTGCAGAGAGCGAAAGTTTGATCTCTTCTGACCCTATATGGATACTCTTGATCACCTTTTCTTCCCTAATTGCAGTGGCTAAAATTTACATTACAATGTTAAAGAGCAGTGGAGACAATGGACAACCTTGTCTTGTTCCTGATCTGAGTGGAAATGATTTCAACGTTATTCCATTCAATATGATATTGGCTGTGGGTTTCGTGTAGATGGCCTCTATCAGTTTAAGAAATGTCCCTTCTATACCAATTTTCATTAGTGTTCTGATCATGAAGGGATGCTGGATATTATCAAAAGCTTTTTCTGCATCAATTGAGAGAACATATAGTCTTTGTTTTTTAATTTGTTTATGTGCTGAATTATACTTATAGATTTACATATATATTGAACCAGCCTTGAGTCCGTGGGATAAAACCAACTTGGTCATGCTGTATAATTTGTTTGATGTGTTGCTAGATTCTGTTTGTTAGGATCTTGTTGAATATTTTTGCATCTATATTCATTAGTGATATTGGTCTATAATTTTCTTTTCTTGTTGGGTCTTTTTCTGGTTTGGGGTTCAGGGTGATGTTTGCTTCATAGAAAGTGTTGGGTAGTCTTCCTTCCTTTTCTATATTTTGGAACAGGTTGATTAATATAGGTACTAGTTCCTCTTTAAAGGTTTGATAGAATTCTGACACGAAACCATCTGGTCCCAGCTTTTCTTTTTAGGGAGATTTCATATGGTTGATGTTATTTCAGAGCTTGATATGGGCTGTTCAATATTTCCACTTGATTCTGGCTAAGTCTTGGAAGATGATGTGCTTCCAAGTATTGGTCAATTTCCTTCAGATTTTCATATTTCTGAGAATAAAGTTTTTTGTAATATTCATTAAGGATTTTTTGAATTTCTGAGGAATCTATTGTTATTTCATCTGTGTTATTTCTGATTGATGAAATTAGACATTTTACTCTTTTTTTCCTGGTTAGGTTAGCCAAAGGTTTATCTATTTTATTGACCTTTTCAAAAAAACAACTTTTTAATTTATTGATCTGTTGTATTATTCTTTTGTTTTCAGTTTCATTTAATTCTGCTCTAATTTTTGTTATTTCTTTTCTTCTACTGGGTTTGGGGTTGGAATGTTCTTCCTTTTCCAGTTGCTTGAGGTGTCCAATTAAGTTGTTAACTTCCTCTCTTTCGGTTCTCTTGTGGAAGGCTTGCAGTGCTATACATTTCCCTCTTATGACTGCCTTTGCAGTATTCCAGAGGTTCTGATAATTTGTGTCTTCACTGTCATTTGTTCCAAGATTTTGGCAATTTCCTTCTTAATCTCATCTCTGACCCAGCTATCATTCAGCATAAGGTTATTTGCCTTTCATGGTTTTTGTATGAGTATGCTGATTCCTGTTGTTACTGAGTTCAAATTTATTCCATGGTGGTCTGAGAAGATGCAAGGAATAATTTCTATTCCTTTAAATTTACTGAGGTTAGACTTGTGACCAAAGATTCGAGTATATTTGTGGGCCGATGAGAAATATGTGTATTCAATTTTGTTGGATGAAATGTTCTGTAGATGTCTGCTAAATCCAAATGTTGGATGGTTAGGTTTAAATCTAAAATTTCTTTGCTCAGCTTCCTGTTGGAGGTTTGATCCAACACTGCCAAAGGAGTGTTGAAATCTCCGACTATTATGGAGCTGGAGGAAATAAAGTTCCTCATGTCTGTTGGAGTTTCTCTTATAAATTGAGGTGCCTTCTGGTTGCGTGCATAGATATAAATAATTGAAATCTCATCATATTGAGTATTACCCATAACAAATATGAAGTGACCATTCTTATCCTTCCTTACTTTTGTTGGTTTAAGGCCTATTGTGTCTGCAAATAGAATTGGATACCTGTTTTTCTCTGATTACTATTTGCCTGAAATATGGATGACCATCCTTTCACCCTGAGTCTATATTTATCTTTTAAGGTAAGATGTGATTCTTGTATGCAGCAAATATCTGGCCTGAGTTTTTTTATCCAGTCAGCCAACCTGTGCCTCTTTAGAGGACAGTTTAAGCTGTTCACATTAATGGAAAATATTGATAAGTCTGGTAATATTTTGGGTATCGAGTTTTTCGAAAGTCCAGTGAACATTTTTAATCTGTTTGCCACTGTGGAAGTTGAAGTTTGATCAAAAGTTTCTCAGTGAGTTTACTTTTGTGGTAGAGAATTGGGCTGGTCATTATGGAGGATAGGTCTGAGAATATCCTGAAGAGCTGGTTTGATTATGGCAAATTTCTTCAAAATATGAATGTTATTAAAGTATTTAATTTCTCCATCATAAGTGAAACTCAGTTCAGCAGGATACAGGATCAGGGGTTGAAAGTTATTTTGTTTTAGGAGATTAAAAGTTGATGACCACCCTCTTCTGGCTTGAAAAGTTTCAGCAGAGAGATCTGCAGTCATTCTAATATTCTTCCCTTTGTAGGTAATAGATTTCTTAGGTCTGGCTGCTTTCAGTATTTTCTCCTTCATATTAACTTTAGTGAAGTTAATTATGATGTGCCTGGGGGATGTCTTATTTGAATTGAGTCGTGCTGGGTTTCTGAAACTGTCTGCTATCTGAATTTCAGAATCTCTTGGCATGTCTGGAAAATTCTCTTTCATAATTTCATGGAGAAGAGCCTCTGTGCCTTGTTAAGCCACTTCATCACTTTCAGGATTCCAGTGAGGTAGATATTAGCCTTCTTTGAATTATCCCAGTGTTCTCTGAGAGAATGATCCATTTTTGCTCTCCGTTTGTCTTTCTCTTTGAGAGTTTAGGAGCATTCAAAAGCTTTGTCTTCAATGTCAGAAATCCTTTCTTCTGCTTTGTCCACTTTGTTACTGAGGGATTCTACTGTATATTTCAGATCTTTGAGAGCTAAAAATTATTGCTTCAGTGTGTCAAAATCTTTGGTAGTGTTGTATTTAAATCTGTTGAATTCTTGAGAGAACTTTTGAATTTCTCTTCAAAATTCTAATTCCAAATTTTGAATTGCTGCTCAAACTTCTAATTCCAAATTTTCCTCCATTCTATTAATCTTGTTTGCGATTCAAATTCTGAGTTCAATTTCTGACATCTCGTCGAGCTGTTTATGAATGCGATCTTCAGTTACATCTGCCATATCTTTCCTTGGTCTGGGGGGTGTGGGGGTTGTCTATTCTGATTATTCATGTTACCAGAGTTTTTTTGCTGATTCTGCCCCATGATTATTTTATACCATTTGACTTTTCCTCTGGAGCTTTGTCAAGGACCCATACAGTGCTATGGCCTGAGAAACTGGGGACCTGTTTGGTGTGGTGGGACTAAGTGGCTCTGTCTTATTTTCAGCTGGTCTCTGTCTGACCCTAGTGAAACAGTTACTCTGGGTTGAAGTCTCAGCTGTGGAGAAATACCAGCAATTAAGTCACCACACCCCCCAACTGGCAACAATTGGAAAAGGAAAATCAAACCTTCCTACAACCACACACCCAGGGCAGGACTCTTGGATAGTCCTCAGGCGATTGGCTCAGTTTATAAGTTCCAAATTAATTATCTCAGTCATCACCTATCTCAGGTGGGAGAATTTAAAAGGTCTCTGGCAACTAGATCACAGGGGTCTGCTGACAACTCAAATATGACTTGCTCCCGTGCTCCGTGAAGTCAGGAGGACCCACCCAGCAAATAGATTAGTCTGGGAAGGTTGATGCCTCCTTCCCCACCTTGCACCTCTGTCACACCAAGTCACTGATAACTCCACAGGGCTGGAGTTGCCTCCAATGAGCAGATACTCCAGGGGTTTGTACCTGTCTGAATCACAAGGAAATCTATGTCTGCTCAGCCAGGACACTGCACTCTGCCTCTATCCAGCAGGGGGAGGTGAGGACTGACAACCTTGGGTGCTTGATGGAGGCTAGGGGGTGTTCACTTAGTTCCAGCCCCACCCCTGATTTATGTTACTGACAGGACAGAACAACTTTGCGGGAATTTGTTTCAGTCCCTGCTAAATTCCCCTGCAAAAAAAAAGCTGTTTTGAGTTCCAAGAACCTGTGCCTCAGGCCCTGTCCGTGTTACTGTATGGTCTCAGCTGTTTGTATACGCAGCACAGTTACCTGTCAGATCCAGCCTCTGCCTGCCCTCCTTTGTTTAAGCTGAAGGTCCCCTGGGGGCCTGGTGCGACTTAGGCTCAGTAAAGCAGTCTTCTGGGTCAGTCCCACCTTGGGAATCTCCTGGCTCTGCGCGTGCGTTTTCTAGTCCCCATGCTCCACCCAGGCTGGTACCGCCTCAGGCAAACCCTTTACTCACGGGGCCTGTATTTCAATCCCTGATCTGTTCTACAGTGGTTGCCACCTGAGAAGATGTCCGGCCTTCTCTGGCTGCCCAGAGAGACAGGGAGTGTGACTTCAGAATATCCGGGAGTGAGCCCTATTATTGCCCAAAACAGCTGCTGCTGTGCACCTTGTGGCACCGCTGCTCTGGTGTGGTTCCCTCTCAGCTAACCATCCTCTCCTCACTCCCGTGCCGCAGAATCAGCACTGACCAGCTGCAGTCCAGGCCCTGTCCACATCCCTCAAGAAATCACCCAAGAATCTGGATTCCTGGGGGGACAGGACTCCAGACCTCAGATTGAGAATGGAGGGGAGTTCTGGGAGCTCAGAATTACAAGTAGAGAATATATACAGTTTTATACAGTTTTATGTCTGGCAGGAGAGCACCATGACACCCTAGTAGGGAATGTAGGTTCAGTTTTTAGAGGGTCTATCCCGTGGAGTATGGTGGGAGGACCTTTGAACTCTGCTCGTTTGTTTGTGGGGTACTGCAAGCCATTCTCATGGGGGAGGGGACTCCCATCCACTTGGTGATGGGTTTTGTGCCTTTTGTTTGTATCCTTGGGGTTGCAGCTCACCTCAGTGTGGTTGTTGTGCATTCCTCAACCTTCTCTCTTGGTGCAGCTCTAATCCACCAGGTTAATTGCTAAATTTCTGTCCTTTAACTCTCCTTCTGGATGGGAGCCTCTATGGAAAGCTGGCTTCAGTCAGCCATCTTATCTCTGCCCCTCCCCACCCCACCCCACCCCCACCTGGCAATCTATTGTCCAAACAATAGTTCTGTAAACCTAAAGATTTCTACACCCCTGGACATTTTTCTAGTAAAGTTGTGTTGAAGACTGCGTTCTCCCACATCACCAGCTGGGTGCCTTTTTGTGAAGTCATGCCTTACTCAACCACTGAGAAGTTAGCCCTTCCCAGCCACTTAATCCCTCCTGTGATTTAGAATAATCTTGGGGGGGGGGGGAGATGTCTTATCTCTATTTCTAAACTGTGAGCTCTCACATGGCAGAGAAAAATGTCTTGAAGGAAATAATGGCTAATTTATGGAGCCATGTGTTCTCTCCAGCACTCAAGAAAAGTTGCTATAAATCATGAAAATTATTTCTGTTTTACAGATAGTACTGAACACAGAGAGGTTATCTGGCTGTCCAAAACTGTACAGACTCAAGATCCACACCCTCTTTAAATCCAAAATTTATATGCTTTCCCCCAAATCATGCTCCCTTCCTCCCTCATCCTTAGTACCTGGCATGGTATCTAAAAAATGGAAGAATACTCTAGAGGAACTAGTTGATGAATAAGGACATATAAAAAAATGGAAAAATGAGAGAAAGACTAGTTTATACTATGCATGAACCGTATCACCTCTGGAATTCTAGAAGTCACGAGGTGTGAGGGAAAGGGCAAACGGCGTCAGATTAGAGAACGGTGATATACAAAATAAGGCCGGATGCAGTGGCTCATGCCTGTAATCTTTGCACTTTGGGAGGCTGAGACTGGAGGATTGCTTGAACTCAGGAGTTCAAGACCAACCTGAGCAAGAAGGAAACCCTATCTCTAAACATAGCTGGGCATTGTGGCAGGCGCCTGTAATCCCAGCTACTTGGGAGGCTGAGGCAAGAGGACTGCTTGAGCCTAAGAATTTGAGGTTGCTATAAGTTATGAGGCCACAGCACTCTGGCCTGGTTGACAGAGAGAAGCTCTGTCTCAAAAAAATAAAAAAGTAAAAAAATAAAGTCAAAACAACAGGCAATAATGAATGCTAGTGAGGATGTGAAGAAAAGGGAACATTTGCACATTATTGATGAGAATGTAAACTAATACAACCACAATGGAGAATAGTCTGGAAATTCTTCAGAAAGCTAAAAATAGAACCACGATATGACCTAGAAATCCCACTGCTGGGTAAATGTCCAAATGAAAGGAAATCAGTATATCAAAAAGTCACCTATAGTCCCATGTTTATTGCAGCACTGTTCACAATAGCCAAGATATGGAGCCAACCTAATAGACTAGTAGGCTTTATTCTATTATTAACATCATCAAGGGATGAATGGATAAAGAAAATGTGGGACATACACACAAGGGAATATTATTCAGCCTTGTGTTAAGTGAAGTAAGTCAAACACAAATATTTCACATGTTCTCATTTATTTGGGCAAGCTAAATATTAAAGTCATTGAGCTCATGGAGACATAAAATAGAATGATACTTAGCAAAGTATGGGAAGACTTAACAGGGAGGGGGGATAAAGTGGGGATGGCTGATGCATGGAAAAATGTAGTTAGATAGAATGATCAATACTTGATAGCTCAGAAAAGGGACTACAGTCAATAGCAAGTTATGGTATACTTTAAAATAACAAAAGGAGTAGAACTGGAATATTCCTAACAAAAAAAAAATGACAAATCATTGAGTTGATAGATACCCAATTTCCTTGATTAGATCATTGCACATTGTATGCCTGTAGCAAAACATCACTTGTGCCCTGTAAATATATATGACTATTATGTACTGAACTCCCGCCCCCCAAAAAAACCCCAGAGTTAAATAAAGATGTACTGATGGACAACATTTTACAATGCCCAAAGCAATTTTCACGGGTATTATTGTATTTGATTCTAACAAAAACACCTGGGAGGCATGAAGTGTAAGAAAGGGGCTTTCCCTTTCAGTAACAGTACAGTCTGAGTCGGTAAGTTCCTAAGAGGTGGGGCCAGCATTCAAAGACAAGCAGTAAAATTTCTTCTCTGGTGCCTTCTCCACTAGGCAGCACAGCTCCCCTTTCCCATGGACTTTCCTTGTAGGACACAAATCCCTTACCTGCAGCCGGTTCAAAGACTCAGAGGCCAGCTTCCTTCCATCAGTTTCCTACCACCATCACAACTACAGGTGCACAGCACACAGCGCTTGCCCACACATACGCTGGCAAACTTCCCTTTGCTACATTTACACTGCCCTGGGGACAAAGAAACAACAGTATGGAATCTGGGGAATAGATATGGAATCTGTAGAAAACACAACAATCACATTAAATGTCATTGTCATCACAGCTTTCCCAGATGTTCTTGAGAACTTTTTTCCTGTGGTTCCTATAAACAAACTGTGATGTGTATACATCTCAGGGTGTGACTGATGCCCATGACGTAGGAGAAGTCATAGATCATCCAACCCGGGCATGACACACTTGTAAAGCTTACAAGCCAGACCTGGATGAACACACGGCTCCAACATCCACTTGCTGGGGGACAGTGGGCCACATATTTCACTCCATAGATACAGGGGAACCAGAGAATGATTTTAAGGATGAAAGTGGTCATCAGTGCAAAGCGTCTAACACAAGCAAATAATCATTGTTCAACCCGTTCAGTTAACCTGACTCTTACATGAAGTAGACACATTTACATATCAATTCATTGGAAATGAGATGACTCTACTTCATCAGCTCAATAACTCTAAAGTCCCGCTTATGAGTTAATTAGACATATCTTGTAAGCTCTGTTATGCTATAACCTCCATGAAGACAGGAATGTTTTTCTAATTTAACATTGTATCACCAATATAAATTACAATACCCAGTACACAGTAAGCAATCTATAAATAAGACAGAATGCTGAGAATAAGCAATGCATTGCACTGAGTAAAAATATCAATATAAGTAACTACAACTTTTACTCATATGTGTATGTAACGGAGCTTCAAAAGAAGTTTTTGAGTATATATTTTAACTCAAAATTCATCTTCTGCTCCAATGACAGAACACTTAAGAATGATGATGCTTTTGCTTAACAACAAGAAATCAAAGTTAAAATTTTGTGTTCCATATATATATAACTCTTAAAGTATCATGTACATCAGATATGTGGTGGGCATTTGTTGTTTTCCTATTCATTCCCTTTCCCTCATCTGAATGTGTCAGCCCAAATTTCTTCCCCCGTCTCAGACTAGACCATTTAGGAACTGATCCCCCAAGCGCATCCAGCCCAGGGATGGATGTGTGACTCAGATCCAATCAATGAGAATACAACAGCAGCCTGGCCACCTGATTGGCCCAGAGATAAGCACGTCACAGGCAATCCCGGGACTCAGGCTAAACTATTGAAACAATAGATTTACTTCCCAGCTGAGATTGCCACCTGTAAGATATATGCCTAAAGATAACAGGGCTCTTCTTGCTGCCAAAAGAAATCGCTTGAGAATGAGGGCAGTCAGAGAAAAGCAGCTTAGATAGAAAGAGAAGACAATTTCGGGATCCAGCTATGGCTATTAAGTGAGCTAATAAATTCTTTCCTTCATTTTCTTAGGAGAGTTTCAATGTGTGTTTTTCTCAAACCGCCAAGAATCATGTCTAGCAAAAATACCACATCAAATGCACCAAGGGTTTAAGAAAAAATGATAGGAGAAAAATATAAAATTGGGACAATTGTACCATTATTTTTCTATGTAGAAGGGCATCATTTCTCACTTTTTAAGAACAACTAATATTCGTTGAGCACAGTCAATGTTTATGAGTTCCTTGTACCTGTGGGGCTCTAGGTGGGATTCTAGCACAGACATGCTCTAGGCTAGTAATTGACTTTGAGGACACACAAGAAATACCAGGGCATGTGAGTAAGTGGGTTTTCTTTCAAAGGGCTATTAAGTTGGCTCTCCTTGAGTCTGGCATAAAGCATGCAAGTGACTCCAAATGCTTTTATTAAAAAGTGAATTAAAGGTCAGAGGTGAATTTCTCTTAGTCCTTAATTTCCTGTCTGTGTGTCAAGAGTAGGGGGGAGGGACAGGATGTGTAACACACCATGTGTGGATCCACAGTGGCTGCGAGGGCCAGCTGGATTTGTTAGGGATGGTACCACATCGCCACTGAGGAATGTTTGCTATTGTCAGGAAAGGGGTGCTAGTTGAAGGAGAGATGTTTAAAAAAAAAAAAGTAAGAAAGAAAAATCAAGATTTATAATTTAAGAAGATGAGTTGTAAGAGTGAGAAACAAATGCTGAGATGTCATTAAACACAGGACATTGAGGACAAAGAAGAAAAATTGTAATCTCATATACCATTTAGAGACTTTATTCTATTATTATATGTCTTTAAAACACTCTCATGCCACTAGGCTCTCATCTGAAGTCTGGATTATAACAAGGAATCAAGCTAATTAAGGATAGAACAGAACCTCTTGTACTAACTACATGTATAATATACAAAAAATTACAAATTCTCTGAGCCTCACTTTCCTCATCGTAAAATTATAATATTAACCTCTACCTTTAGAATGATGTGGGTCCATGCGATGACACGGGTAGGAGTCCTTAAGAAAGCCTTGTGAAGATGAGACACAGCAGATGCCGGTCTTTCTCTTCCCTGTTTCACATTATTCAGCAAATTTATCGGGATACTTTAGTGGAGCAAGGGGGTGGACTGGAACAGATGCTTGATTGGCAGCAGAAAGCTGAATTTGTATCATACATCTGCCCGACAGACAGTTTCCCTCCTTAAAGTTCAGCCCCTTTAATCTTTAGAATAAGCATAATCATTATTGCCATGTCTACTTCACACATTATTAAAAACTCAAGTGAATCAACAAATTAAAAAATTCTTTGGAATTGAACATGTGTTTTACATATATAGATATTTAATACATACACATATAATGCACATACAGATGTGTGTGCATATATGCACACATATATGTATATAGTTTTATGTACATGGCATAAGAGTTGTACAAGACATAAAAGACTTGATAAATTTACAAATATTAAATGTATATCAGAGAGTGACACCAGCAAGATGGCCAACTAGTAGGTCCTAGCAAAAAGAAAAATCTTCCTGACTGGCAATTAATAATTACATTTTGATTAAAATAACTAAAAAAAAAGAAAGAGAGCTCCAGAGAACAACAAAGAAGTGCAGAAACCCTGTAGAACAAAGAAACCCAGGTGGCCACGTAGTGAAGAGAAGGAAAGACTTCACCTCCACCATTCCTTTGCCCCAGTTGAAATCAGCTCAGAGCCAGAAGGGCTCCTTGCTGCAGAGTAAAAGTGGGTAGGACGACCCCCCCATCACCATCATGAACACCTGCAGTCTCCACAAGCTTTGAGCCCAGCTAAGGCGGCTCTCAGAGTTCCCACACTGAGCTATCCTCAGAAAAGGAGCCAATACCATGCCTCAATGTCGGAGCCCCTAGTGGCCCTGGACTTGATCACAGCAGGCGTGACACAGATTAGAAGTACAAGCTTGCAGGAGGCGGGCTAACCTTGCTTGCAGGATAGCCTCGAGCAACCTCTGCAGTAGCCTTTTATTAACACCACACAAGACAGGTGAGGGGAGTGTTAGACAATGAATGCTTACCTAAGGATCACTGAGGGCTCAAGCTCTTTCTCCACAAGGAGCACCTGCGGACGAGTCGCCCGAGGGTCTGTCCCCCAGCTGCAAATAAATCATCTTGCTCAGAGGTCCTCTGGCTCTTGGCGTCCTCTACCCTCAACCCACCCGTGGTCTGTGCTGCTACTGAACTGTGCTATCTTAGAACCAATGCCACTGCTAGAATGCTTCCTGCAACAGGGACAAGAAGCCATTGCATTCCATAAAATTAAAGATAATATTGCCATATGACCTCACAATTCCACACTTAGGTCTATACTCAAAAGAAATGAAAAAACAGGTTTGCAAAGAAGTGCATGTACATGAATATTGTTCATAATAGCACTATTTCAAATAGCCAAAAGGCAGAAACACTACAAATAACCATCAATGGATGAAAAGATAAACACATTTTAGTATATAATTGGCCCTCCATGTTTTGAGTTCCACATCCATGGATCAAAAATATTTTTTTTATTAAATCATAGCTGTGTACATTAATGTGATCATGGGGCACCATACACTGGTTTCATAGACTGTTTGACACGTTTTCATCACACTGGTTAACATAGCCTTCCTGGCATTTATTTTATTTTATTTTTTTAATTGTGTCTGTACTGAGCACGTACATACTTTTTTCCATCATGATACCCTAAATAATACAGTATAGCAAGTATTTATATAGCACTTACATTGTATTAGGTATTATAGGTAATCTAGAGATAATTTAAAGTGTAAAAGATGATATGCATAGGTTATATGCAAATACTATGACACTTTAAATCAAGGACTTAAGTATCCACAAATTTTGGTATCATTGAAGGTCCTGGAATCAATCCCCCATGGATACTGAGAGATGACTGTATATGTAAAAGGCTTTTATTCATAAAAAGGAATGAAATGCTGAAACGTGCTACATTGTGAATGGACCTTGACAACATCGTGCTGTACAAAACAAATGGTCTACACAAACAGCCACATGTATGTGATTCCATTTATACAAGATATTCAGAATAGATTAATCCATATAGAACAAAAGCTGGTGGTTGCCAGGGCCTGAGGGATGTAGTAATGGGGAGAAAATGCTTAATGGGTAAAGGGATTGATGAAAATGTTTTAGAACTTAAGAGAAGGGATAGTTACACAACATTGTACATGTACTAAATGCCACGGAATTCTCCACTTTAAAATAGCTAATATTATTATATGAACTTCACCTGAACAAATTACTTTTTAAATAACTTGATAACCTAAATAATGTTAAAGAAAGGTCCATCCAAGAATTTTTCTGTATCTAAATATTTTTTTTTAAGAAAATACAGTAGTCATTCCATAATTTTTAAATGAATAGTAAATGTATCAGTAAATTAATTAATAATATAATCTTAGAAAAATAATCTATTATAAGGAAAACAGAAAAGACTCCAAGTAAATTTTCAAGCAACATAGAAGAACTATTGCCAATGATATCATTTCTGTGTATAAAACCATTGCCAAGTGAAACAAAAAAAAATTAAAACTATCCATAAATTTTTCAAGATAGCATGTAATTCTATGATATAATGGTGAGGTTTTCCAAAGTATGCTACTTGTTTATTTCATTTTGTGATGATTCCTGTTCCTGTCTCTCCTGAGGAATGTTTTTTCTTAAAATTAAAACTAGCTACTCACTATTTAAAGAATACTAAGCGAAACACGAATCTCAGCTCCAAAGCTCAGTCTGCTGAGAAAATAACATTGAGAAAACTTAAAATTAATTTTATTATTGCAAAACCACAATTGATAACCATTCTAAGTTTGTTTACCATTTTTGAAATTTGTTTATATTGACAGATTACTTTATATATCATATTTTAAGTTTAAAAGTCTATTTTTATAAAAATTTTGCATTCTTGGAAAAGAATACTATTTGATAATCAACAAAAGTTGGCCCACGCGTGTATGTGTCAGTGAGAATCTAACCTGACAGGTTCTAGCAAAAATTACCCTATGTGCCTAAATTAGAAAGCTTTGATGTGAGGAACTGATTACGTGTGTGTTGAAGGAGCACAAAGCTACACAGGGGAGCATGAGGCACCCCAGAGGTTGGCCCCAGCAGGAAGTTGTTACCACTCCTAGACTAGAAAAGCAAAGAGAACTGCCTAAGAGCCCCCGTCACCTGGCTGAAGCTGTAGCCATCATGGGTCAAAGACAATGGAACAAGTAAATCCTCAGCCTGAGATACCGTCAAGACACAGAGAGAAGAAGAACCCCCTTCCCGCTGGCATATACACAGCGCACCACATTGGAAAAGCTCTGCAAGAATCCCACTCACTGATACAGGAGCCTAAGAAGCCAAGTTCAGGGGCCAGGACCCTGGGCTACAACATAAAGGCAAGAGGGGAAGAGCAAGGAAGGAGCTGAGGGCAAGAAGATGAAGGACCAGCAAAAGGCAAAACTAGTCACCCTGCAGTGTAGCCACTAGCATGTGCACTAGGGACATACAGCAATTTCTACTTGGTCTCTGTCCTCAGGGTCTTACCATCTACTGTGGAGAAGAGACCATAGAGTGCACTCCTGACTATTCCCACAGACAATTAAAACAGCACTTTACATACATTACTCCCATCATTGAGAAGGAGGAGTGACAGCTTGGAGAGATTCCAGGAAGCAGAATCACCGTGATCTTCGACTCCTCCCTCTCCACCAAGTCCCTTCATCCCACCATCGTGTAGTCTGGTCCATTTTTCTCTCCAGTTGCTTTTCAAATCCATCTACTTCCTTGCCCTGAACATCCTTTAACTCGGAGGCTAACTGGTCTTTCACCCGGACTACTACCATTGGCTGCAAATAATTGCCTTGTGTTTGTCTCTATTCCCCTTTAATTAGCTTTACACAGTAGCCATGACGTCTCAAAAAATACAATCTTGGAAAAATTGTCTATGTAAGGAATATAGAGAAGACTCCAAATACATTTTCAAGCAGCATAACAGAATCGTTACTACCTCTTTATTCAAATCCTTTCAAATTCTTCCCGCTGCTAATGTAACCTAAATCACTTGGCAAAATCTGGCTTTCAGCTTTTCGTTTGCATCTCACACTGTTGCTCCCTAAGCTCTAGAAACATGAATCTTACATGTCAGTTTTTCCAAGGGACAGGACTCTTCTTACTCCAGGGGCTATGCCTATATTTTGGTCCTTCTTTCTGAAATATAATCCCCATTTCTCCTGACCCCCACACCACAGTCCGAATTCAGATCCTTCAAGTTCCTATGTAAAAGCATTTATTCCTCTGGGAAAGCTTCCCTGACTCTTTCATCCCCTACATGAAGTCAGATCTGCTTATTATACATCTAGTAGCCACTAACACTTTATGTCACAGCATTTGCATTTATCACAGTTATGATTATTGGATTGCTTCTATCTCCAGTATGAACCTTGTGAGGCAGGTATCATGTCCAACTTCTCACTATCATATCCCCATCACTTTGAATGATGCCTGCCATCTAGAAAAATCTCAAAAAGAAAGAAAAACAAGGGATTTTAGATTAAAGATGGCGGCTGAGTAACAGCTTCCTTACAACTGGGCACGGGGAATCAGGGGACACAAGACTCCAGACATCTCTGGCCGGTGGGATCTGCCTATGATCATCCCTTTGAGGATACAGGGAGCCAGCAAGTGACTTCTGGACCCCAGGAGGAGGACAAAAATAGTAGAAAATTGGCAAGTGCTTGCATGTGTTCGATCGACCTAATCATGCCAGCAACTGTGAGTACAAGCAGCACTGAGACTGCAAACTGGAAAGGCCTTACCTGTGAACTGTTTTGCTGTTCTTGGACTTGGCACTCAGTTGAGCTGCCTTGGGGAGAGCTTGAGCAGAAGTATGGGGAACGTTTGGCATTGTCTGGGGCCCCAAAATGAGCCACTGAGCTGGGCTAAGTGAAAGCCATTGTGTGAAAAAACTGCTCCAGCAAGCGCCGCCCTCAGGGTTCCAGAGCAAGGAACGGGCGGGACAAAGTAACCTAGTGACTGAGCAGCTTAAAGGCAGGGACTGAACTGCCTCACAGCCCTAATCCTTAGGGGCAGAGTAAGACAGTCTTGGCACACTGGAGCCTTGGGCTATTGCCTTGGGTAGAGTGCCCTGACATCACAGCTCATAGCAACCTCAAACTCCTGGGCTTGGCGCCGCCCAGACCTCCATAAGAGGTGTGCAGCGAACCCTGACCAGTGACCTGCACCCACCGGGGCTCCACATTCCCTGACTAGGAACTGTGGGAGCAACGCAACCCTGCGTCCCCCCCTCCTGTGTCCTCCCAGCCTCCACACTAGCTCATCCATCTGACCAGGGACTCTGGTAACTGTGTGCCCTCTGGAGCCCGCCCTGCCTCTGGCAGAGCCCTTCTCCTGGCCAAAGACTGCTAGAGCCTTGGTTTCTCTGTGCCAAAGTCACTGGGTGCCAGGCACAGAGAACCATGCACACAACCCCCAGACCTGTTGCTGAATCTGGGTGTGTCACACACCAGAGCTGCTTCCACAACCAGAACTCCCTAACTACAGCAGCCCCAGAGGAACTACACAGGGTCACTCCCTACAAAGATCCAGCAACAATAGAGTGATCCCGCTGGG